>JARWLC010000019.1:59339323-59549323 GCA_033318265.1 Phyllotis vaccarum | reverse complement strand
AAAGCAGATACAATTTTCTCAAGAAATACTTTGATATTTCATCATACCCTTTATAGAACAACAGACCAGAACTTTACTCTCCTTGTGTGAGAAGAAAGGCCAGGTCTAATCATGACAACTGATAATATTCAATTAGTTTGCTCTATGTGTTTATAAAAAGATACCATAATATGCATGTTTTAGAAAATGTTTTGTCACATAGTTATGTATTTGTAAATAACTTTATTCTTTAATGAGCTCCATTTTTCAGTGTATTTTTTCCTTTATTTATTTTAGGTTACTTTAAATATTAATTACAGTGTGCCATTCTTGAGTGTATGTTTTTCCTTTACTTATTTTAAATATTTAAGCATGATAATAGTATACTTTCCTGTTGTCTGTTTAAGACAAGTCTAGTTATACTTTTCATATACATTTTCAGGAATATACAGGCTTTAAATATTATACTATCTCTCCTGGTAATTTTTTTCATGTAAAGTATTAAGATTGGACTTATAATAAAATATACTTTTCTGAAGTAGGAAGGAGAAATACAGACATTGGATTATTTCTCATTCATAAAGAAAAGAACCGGCTTAGTTACATGTCTGTTTAATATCTATTCTTATTTTCCCACATCTGTGTTAAAAGGAGTTTATTGTAGTTAAGTTTAAACTTTAAATTCCTTCCTTCCTTCCTTCCTTCTTCCTTCCTTCCTTCCTTCCTTCCTTCCTTCCTTCCTTCCTTCCTTCCTCCCTCCCTCCCTCCCTCCCTCCCTCCCTCCCTCCCTCCCTCCCTCCCTCCCTTCCTTCCTTCCTTTTTTTTAGGCAGTGTCTCTAAGCCCTGGCTGTCCTGGAATTTACTGAGATCAGCCTGCCTCTGACTCCTGAGTGCTGGGATCAAAGGTGTGAGTGAAGTGAAGCAGAAATAGTTTGTAAGAAATATTTAATCTTTTTTTGAAGTGTGTGTGTGGGGGATACCGTTATGTTGCCTAGACTGGAACTCCCAGCCTCAAATATTTCTCCTGCCTCATCCTCCAGAGTAGTTGGGACCATAGGCATAGAGATATTAAATTCTAAATTTTAGTTATAAAGCCTGTTGTGCCATATTAAAATTAAACAAGTAAACAAGGCTGTCCTCATAGCCTTGGGGAAAAATTAATCACTGTCTTTTTTACGATGAGATGCTTCTCATTTGTGAATGAATTTTAATTCTTTTATTGATTTTACTGGCTTTTAAATTTCTTTAAATGTTTAGTAGTGTGTGTGTGTGTGTGTGTGTGTGTGTGTGTGCTGGCATTCTGGGCAAGCACTGTAACTTAACTTCACTGCAACCTACATTTCAGAACGTCATCAAAGTTGGCAATAAGAGTTTAAAAATTATTTGGTTTTGTACTGTTTCTCAATTAAAAAATGTTACTGTAAGTAGTGTATAACTTAAGGTGGTTGGAGTCTGTTGTATGAAGGTTTACTATTTCTTATTATATGCTTTCATTTGTATTTGAGTCTGTCTAATGTTAAATAAAAGCTTTATACATTTGGGTGCGACATCTCGTTATTTCTCACTGTGGACCGTGGTTATAACTCATTGTGCCCACAGTTAATGTGTAGGTAAAGTTCAGAAGTTTTATTTCAGGAAGTCCAGATTGTTGACATTGTATAAAGAGAGTATGAGAGTTGTTTCCAAAGCATCTGTCTTTCTTAACAAAGGAAGCATGGAGATTTTATTCAAGGGTGAATATTTTATATATGTTCATATGAGGGTGAGCCCACCACTCTGAAGCATGCTCAGTTAAGGAGTACATTCTTGAACATGATGAGTTTAAAGCCATTATTTTAGGTGTGCTTAATTTTAGGTCATGTTACAGGGATGGACAGAAATGCCTCTGGGCATGCTCAGCCTGCACTATAAAGTTTTATAAATAATTTTTGGATGACAGTTTTGTTGTTTTTTAGAAAGATTTATTTTTATTTTTTTGTGTATGGTTTATACGCAATACTTTTTTCGTGCACCACATGTGTGTGCTTATAGATGCCAGAGGTGGGTATGGATCCTTTGGAGTTGGAGTTACAAATGTTTGTGGGACACCATGTAGGTGCTGGGAACCCACCCTGGGTGCTCTTAACCACAGAACCTCTGCTGGGAACCCACCCTGGGTGCTCTTAACCACAGAACCTCTGCTGGGAACCCACCCTGGGTGCTCTTAACCACAGAACCTCTCCCCATCCCTGCACTAAACAGTTTCAGCTGAAAATAAAGGAATGGGTACATTGAAGATGTATTAACACAGATTTTTGCCCCTGAAGGTGCCTGCCTTTCATGGCAACTAACAGATGCCCTTTGGTTAGTGATCCTTGATTATTTCTGCACACAGCACATGATACCTATGTCTATGCCTGAGTGACCATGACAGGCTATGCCTGGCACCATAAACTTTTTTCTTTTCCTTTTTTTTTTTTTTTCTTTTGAGACAGAGTCTGTATAAAGATCCACTTG
The DNA here is from genome assembly GCA_033318265.1 of Phyllotis vaccarum. NCBI lineage: Eukaryota > Metazoa > Chordata > Mammalia > Rodentia > Cricetidae > Phyllotis > Phyllotis vaccarum. Next base: position 59,546,848 of record JARWLC010000019.1, on the reverse strand, counting down.
CATCTGCCTCTCAAGTGCTGGGAATAAAGGTGTGTACCAGGATACCCAGCTGATCCTGTATACTTGAGCTGTGATGGGTGTACTGGTCCCGGAAGTTATTCCCAACAGAGACAAGTACCTAGTGTTAGGTTAGCAACAGTTATTAAGTTGTGGGAAGTTGTAAGGGTTGGGTAGCGGTTTACAAGCACTGAAAAGCTGAAGAGCCCCCGGGGCAGGAAAATGGGAAGTGGAAGCTGAGAAACCAAAACTGAAAGCTGTTTAAAAAAGGGGGGACTGTAAAGGAACCAAAGAAGAGAACATGCTGGCCCTGGGCTTCAGAACCAGAGAGCTAGCAAATCTCAAGCCAGAAGGTCTCAGGCCCCAGGTTGCTTGTCAAGGGTCCTGATCAAGGACTGTAATGCTGGTAGGGTTCTGATACTCAAGGCATGGACAGCGACTAATGATAGACATTTGCTGCCACTCACTGCTGCCCAGTACATGACCCAGGAAACCTGTTCAGTCATCTGATGGTGACAATGGGGATCAAGCCCAGAGCCTTGTACATACCAGACGAGGGTTCTACTACTCACTTAGTACCTAGCCTCAGAATCTATACTTCGTTTTGTTTTCTGAGCCAGGGTTTCTCAGTGTAGACCTTGCTGCCCTGGAACTCATTATGTAGACCAGGCTGGCTTCAAACTCAGAGATCCATCTGGCTTTCTGTGCGCTGGGATTAAAAGTGTGCACCACCACCACCTGGCAGAATCTATACATTCTTGATGTCAGTTTTTAATTCTTTAGAACTTCATGCAATGTATTTTGGTCATTTTCACCCTCAACTCACCTGTGATCCACCACAAATCCCTTCATTAACTTTATGCTCCCTTAAAAGGGCAAGTACCTAGTGTCTGGCTAGCGACAACTGTCAAGGAAAGGGTCAAGCAGTACCCGCCAGCTGACAAAGCTCTGAAGGGCTGACCGAGCTTCCAGGTCAGGAAGATAGAAGTGGAAGTACACTCACTCGCAGGTGTGGGACCAGCCACTGGAGAGTGGGTGACCTACCAGGGCCCATACCCTTAAAGAAAACAATATCTCCTTCCCCCAGAAACCATCAAAAGCTCTTCAGTTTCTCCTGCCATGCTAGAATGTTGGTTGGTTTGATTCTGCTCAGGTCTTGTGCAGGCCATCGCAGGAGCTGTGGTCCTTCCTATGTCCTGAAGACAATTGTTTTACTTCAGTCCTTCCCGACCTCAGGCTCTTATAGCACGGCAGTCAATAAATATAATTAGTGCCAACTGTAATTCATTTTAATTCTTCTTCAACCTGGGGACACAGTCTGGCGGCAGGTCTTCCCCCACCACGCAGCATTTTTCGCAGATTAAAAGACGAACCCCGCTGTGCTCTATGAACTTGAAAAGCAGCAGAGCCAGGGATGTCTTTTGTCCCATATAGGCCCTTCTATCCCTCGGGACTCCTCTCAGCTTCTCAGATTCGCCAAACTGCTTTATATTTCTCCAGTTAAAATGTCAAAACTAGGGGTGTCGGGTGGAGTGGTCTGGCACGTTAGCCAAGAGACCAACTTCAAAGCAGGGAGCTTCAAGGCCTTGCTGCCTCCATGCTCGCGAAAGGCAAGCAGCATCTACACCACTGCAGGGACAGCGCTGTGGTTAGTTCTCAGGCAGGGAAAATCCTGCTGAGGGAAGCTCCAGGGAAACGCTGATGTCCTAAGGTCATTAGTATTGGGGTCTCCAGAGGGGACCAGCCCTCGGGCCAGAGTGCCGAGGTGCACAGTCACCAGAGTACAAGAGCCAATTCCTTGTCCTCGCCTCCGGGCACAGCACCCCCCCCCCCCCCCGCTTGCACGGCTGTCAGTCAACATCCCCGCCCCGCCCCTCCCGTAGTCAGACCAATCATAGCCGGGGGTCGGGGAGTGAGGCGCCGTGGCGGGGGTCAGGAAGCCGGGAAAGAACGGGCCCGGTGCAGAGGCCACCGACCGTCCACATCCTGTAGGAGGGCGAGCGGCCGGTGAGACTCCGGAGCCGGTGAGTGCGAGCTGCTACTGTGCGCGGAGCGGGGCGGAGCTTGTCCCCGGAGCGCCGGGTGCCGCTTGCCTCGAGCGCCCCTCGGCTGCACAGCCGTGTGTTCCACGCGAAGGATCCCCCAGTCCCTAACGACCCCAGCCCGCTGTGGGGGGAGCTGCGGCCCCGGGAGTCCGGACTGCACGCCAGGCCCCGGAGCAGAGGCCCCGACCGAAGGCGCAGGAACAGCTTCAGCCCCGGGCTGCGGCAGCCTGGGACCGGAGGATCCCAGTCGCTGCAGAGATGGGGCGGGGCGAGGCTGAGCATCTTCATCCTCAGTTTCTCCACTTGCTGCAGCTCCGCTGCACCGGGTAGCGGGCACTTGAGGTGCCCTGCGCCCCAGAAGGTAGCCAAGTCCCTGTACCCCCCCCCCCCCAACCCGTAACTTCATTTTCTTTCCACACCTCGTGCAGAGAGCTTGGTCACACAGCTCTCAGCTCCCACCGCTAGTCCGCTCCTCTGGGAGCCGGCTGCCTCTTGGATGGTTGTCCTGTCTTACTTTGGACTACTCTGGCCTTACTGATCTGCAGTTTTGGGGTCATTGGGGGGTAATCATTTGGGGAGAAGCGAATGTGACATGATTCAGTGCGATGTTGCAGTTTTGCCTTGTAGTCCATTTCTGCTTGACCCAAGTCCTTCTGGGCAGTGGTTCTGAGAGGGGTTACGAGGCAGGATTTTGCAAAATGAATATGAAATTGGAATTTTCTCCTTGTTTTTCATCATTTGCCCCGAAGAAGGAATGTTGCCATATTTCCAGTCGATAAAGCATCACACTGCTTTTGGTGGTCATGTCCTCACCTTCCCTCTGCCATTATTTGGCATTTGGAACATTAGAGTGTATTTGAAGCTGGCAGAATGCCCGGACCCTTGTGACTGTCTGATTCCTCCCAAGGGGATGGCACACCATACTTAACGCTGCAGTGCTGGGCTCTGCTCCCCTCGACTGGATTGACCATCTTCTTTCCATGTCTTTTATATCTTTTCTGGGTTGACAAAGTGTTTTACTTTGTTCCCGAGTAAGGGAGTGAAGGGATAGGTCACTGAAGAGGGAGTGATTATCCCTAATGCCCCAGAACGGAGTTGTCCCTAGAGAACACAGTAAGACATAATTTAATTTCATTTTAGTACTAACAGCCCTTACCAACCGATGTAAGTAATATCTCTTGCCTACTCTTTTTATGGCTCTTCTACTTGACTGTGTAATATAGCTATCTAGGGTCCGTTAAGGAACAGTATCAAGCCCTCTCCGGTAGATTCTGGTTTAATGTGTTCTATGGGCCCAGGGCCTTAAGTTTCCACAATGATTGTTAATGTGCAATGCCTTATTTTTCTCCCTTTTACAGCGCTTAATTTTGTATGACTTACCAAGTGTTATCATATCTCTGCTATGCAGGCTCCATGAATGCATTGGGTCCTGCCTTGGAACACTTTGATTGAGAAGGTCTAGGTGAGTCAGCACTTTGGGTACATGGAACAGAAATGTAAGCTACTTTGATCTTGGTCATGGATCTCCAGTTGTTTCTGTACATCTTACTCCATTAAATCTCCAGTTTGGGGGGGCTGGGGGTGGGGGTTCTCTTCATATCCCTGGCTGTCCTAGAAATCACTATAGGCTGGCCTTGTACTTACAGAGATCTGCCTGCTTCTCCCTCCTGAGTGCTGGGACCATAATGGTATGTCACCATGCCTGACTATTTCTCAGTATTTCTAAATGTCAGTTTTTAACTTTAGAAATCAGGTTTTTTTTTTCTTTTCTTTTCCTGCAACTGTTATTTCCAGATGAAAAGATTAGAACATACAAAGAAGGGGATGAGAAGCTTCTTTGTAGAGGTGATGACTCTGAGCATTTTAGTGTGGTGCTTTTTTCTTTTCTTTAAGATTTATTTATTTGCTATGTACACAGTGTTCTGCCTTCATATATGCGTGCACACCAGAAGAGGGAACCAGATCTCATTATAGATGGTTATGAGCCACCATGTGGTTGCTGGGAATTGAACTCAGGACCTTTGGAAGAACTGCCAGTGCTCTTAACCTCTGAGCCATCTCTCCAGCCCAGTGATATCTTTTCAAAGACAGAGCTCCATAGCCTCTCAAGCAGTGTCTAGTTAGGGCTCTATGTGTTGTAGAATGATTTCCAGTCTTTCCCCGGCATGACTGTCCATGAGTAAAGCCAATAGATGTCTCCAGCCACAAGAACTGTCTTGTATTGCTCTGCAGCCTTACAGTTCGGTTGTTAGCTTTGGATTCTTTGCCTTTACTCTCTGCATCACTGAACATGCTTTGCTGCTGCTTCTCAGTTCTGAATCTCACTGATGTACTAACTACTCTAGGCTCCCATTTGAGTAAACCCACAGACTACACCCACCCACAGTGCAGTTCAACTTGTGTCTCTCCTTGGTCTTCCACTCTGAGCAGCATCAGGAAAACCCTTGACTTTTACAGCCAGCTCTTTGAGAAGAGTTTCTCAAGAGCTTGCAGAGATAAACAAATGTAACATAAAAGGATACAATGCATCTTTGCATCATTAAACGAACCTTCCAAAGCATAGACAAATATAATAAACCTTAAAACAATATTCTACATCACAGTTATTCTTTGTTTTCATAGCTATTTCCTGCTCAGAATTTATAGACAGGGTGGGTGAGTACCTTGGTGTGGGAGAATGCACTGAGGTGGTGCATGTGATAGATAAATGAGTTTGACATTGTGTGGAGTTGTTTGAAGGGTGGATTTATTACCTTTTTCATCTTGTATTTTATATCCCTTCTTCCCTCCTGAACCTGGGGCCATGCACTCTAGGCAACCACTCTATTACCTATACACCAGCCCACATTTCTTTTCAAGATAGGAACTAACTCACTCTAATATGAATGCCAACTTTTAAGAGGGAATTTCTGACCCTCAGTATAGTGTGTTGCAGAATGGACTTATGAAATATTGGTTTTATGGACTGAATCAATGTGAATCATGTAAAGAGCTGATACTATGGGAGAATTGAAAAGCATAAAATATTAGGCCAGGCACTGTTGTGCATGCCTTTAATCCCAAGCACCTGGGAAGCAGAGGCAGGTAAATCTCTATGACTCAGCTTAGTCTAGGCCCCACACTGCAGCTGGGCTGTGGAAGAGCTAACAAGGTTCTTGTGGGATGGGAATGGTCCAGACAGGTGGAGTATAGGAGCTTCCGGATCCATTAAAAATCGAAATTGCAATTGAGCTATTAGGAGCTACTTCTAACTTTTTCCGTCTTTGATCTGTGCCCACCCTCCAGGAGAGCAAAATCCTGGTACCTCTCTGTATAAATAACAATTACATACTCGTGTGGGGGGATTTTCATTTAATATGTTTGTTACCTTTACTATATGTCACTTAGCCTTTATAGTTCCCAATTCATATGGACTGAATAGCATTTAATTTAATTTTCATATTTATTTTCTCCGTCCTCTTCCTTGTGTGTGTGTGTGCACACACTCATGCACTATGGCCCATGTGGACATCACAGGACAACTTCTAGGAGTCAGTTCTCTCTTTCTACCTTATGATCCCGAGGACCAAATGCAGCCCGTTGGACTTGCCAGCAAGCACCTTCACCTGCTGACTCATCTCGCAGGCCCATTTTTCTTTTTAATTTAAAAGTTTTTTTTTTTTTTTTTAATTTTACATATCAACCACACTTCTCCCTTCCTCTCTCCCCTCCACCCACTCACTCCACAGCGTCCCCCATCTCCATCCTCATCCACTCCTCAGAGAAAGGCCTCTTATGGGGAATCAACGAATTCTGGCAAATCAACTTGAGGCAGGACTAAGCCCCTCCCCCTGTGTTAAGGCTGAGCTAGGTGTTCCTCTATAGGAAATGGGCTCCAAAAAGCCAGTTCATGCACTAGGGATAAATCCTGGTTCTACCCCCAAAGACTCCACAAATTGCCCAAGCCACAAAAATGTCCCCCACATTCAGAGGGCCTAGTTAGGTCCCATAAAGGTTTCCCAGATGTCAGTCCAGAGTCAGTGAGCTCACAATAGCTCAGGTCAGCTGTCTCTGTGGGTTTCCTCATCATGATCTTGGCCCCTTTGCTCATACAATCCCTCCTTCCTCTCTTCAACTGGACTGGGAGTTTGACCCAGTGCTTAGCTGTGGATCTCTTCATCTGCTTCCATCAGTTACTGGATGAAGGTTTATGATGACAATTAGGGTGGTCATCAGTTTGATTACAGGGGAAAGGCCAGTTCAGGCATGCTCTCTACTATTGCTTGGAGTCTTAGCTGGGGTCATTCTGTGGATTCCTGGGAATTTTCCTAGGACCAGGCAGGTTCTTCCCTAACTCTAAAATGGCTCCCTCTATCAACATATCTGTTTCTTTGCTTTCCTTCTCTGAGCCTCTCCTGACTCAATCATCCCATTCCTCCTGTTCTCTCCCCACCCCCCCCCCCCCCTTTACCCCTGGCCCCTGTGCTCCCAATTTACTTGGGAGATTTTTTTTTTTTTTAATTAGAACTTTACTTTTTAAAAATTTTGTTTAAATCTTTTTCTCCATACCCACTACTGCTCCCTCTCCCGCCCCTTCTCCCAGTCCCCCAGCCTCGCCACCCTCATTCCCTGTTTACCCTGACCCTTCAGTCCCCAGAGAAGACAAGGAATCCCAAGGTGGGTCACTTTGGTCTGCCATATCCAGTTGTGGCAGGACCAAGTCCCTCCCCAAGTATCAAGGCTGAGAAAGGTGTTTTCCCACTAGACGAGGACTTCGAGGAGCCAGTTCATGGACCCAGGATGGACTCTGGTCCAAGTGCAAGAGGCTTCATAAACTGCCCACGCCTTTCAACTGTCATCCATATTCAGAGGGTCCAGATCCGTTCCATAAAGGTTCATCAGCTGTTATTTCAGAGTCTGTGAGCTCCCAATAGCACAGGACAGCCTACTCCATGGGTCTCCCCATCATGATCCTGATCCCTTCACTCATGTGATCTCTCCTCCCTCTCTTCAGCTGGACCAGTAGCTGGTGCTTAGCTGTGGATCTCTGCATCTGCCTCCATCAGCTGCTGGATGAAGGTTCTACAATGGCAATTAGGGTGGCCATTCATATGATAATAGGGGAGGCCAGGTCAGGCTCCCTCTCCACGCATCTTGTGAATTCTTGGGTGTTTCTAGTACCATGATTCTCTCTGATTCCACAATGGCTCCCTCTATCAGGATATCCACTTCTTTCCTATCTCTCTTCCCATCCCATATCTCACTCTTTCATGCTCTCTTCTCACCTCCCCTAGTCCCCTTCCCCCTCTATGCTCGAAATTTTCTCAGGAGACCTTCTCTATCTCTCCTTCCCAGAGAATCTATGGATGGCTCTCTTAACTTTCTCCTGTTACCTAACAGTACACGTGCTCTCTCTCTCTCTCTCTCTCTCTCTCTCTCTCTCTCTCTCTCTCTCTCTGTGTGTGTGTTTGTGCGCACGTGCGTGCGTGCTTGCATGCGTGTGCGTGTGTGTGTGTGTGTGTGTGTGTGTGTGTGTGTGTGTGGTGTGTGATGTGTGTGTGTATAGGCATATGTGTGTGTGGTGTGTGTGGTGTGTGTGTATAGGTGTATGTGTGTGTGGTGTGTGTATGTGTGTGTGTGTGTGTATGTGTGTGTGTGTGTATTGTAGCCTGATTATCCTTTGCTTTACATCTACAATCTACTTATGAATGAATTCATACCACAGTCTTTCTTTCTGGGTCTGTGTTACATCCCTCAGGATGATACTCTTTAGATCCATCCATTTGCCTGCAATTTTTTTAACTGCTGAGTAGTATTCCATTGTGTAAACACAAATTTTAAATACGTTCTTCAGTTATGGGGCATCTGGGTTGTTTCCAGGTTCTGGCTATTACAAATAATACTGCTATGAACATAGTTGAGCTAATACCCTTGGGGTAAGAGTGTGCATCCCTTAGGTATGTGCCCGATAGTGGTATTGCTGGATCATTTGGGAGATTGATTCTCAGTTTTTTGAGGAACCACCATGGCTATACAAGTTTACACTCCCACCAGCAATGGAGAAGTGTCCCCTTGCTCCACATCCTCTCCAGCATAGGTTGTCATCTGTGTTTTTGATCTTAGCCATTCTGACAGATGTAAGATATAAGTTGTTTTGATTTGCATTTCCCTGATGACTAAGGATGTTGAGTCTCTCAGCCATTTGAGATTCTTCTGTTGGGAATTCTCTGCTTAGGTCTGTAGTCCATTTTTAATTGGACTATCTGGTATTTTGATGTCTAGTTTCTTGAGTTCTTTATATATTTTAGAGATCAGCCCTCTGTCAAATGTAGAATTGGTGAAGATCGTTTCTCATTCTGTAGGCTGTCTCTTTGCCAGATTGACTGTGTCCTTTGCCTTTCAGAAGCTTCTCAGTTTCAGGAGGCCCCATTTATTAATTATTGCTCTCAGTGTCTGTGTTACTGGTGTTGTATTTAAGAAGTGGTCTCCTGTGCCAATGCATTCTAGGCTATTTCCCACTTTCTCTTCTATCAGGTTCAGTGTTACTGGGTTTATGTTGAGGTCTTTGATCCACTTGGACTTGAGTTTTGTGCAGGGTGATAGATCTGGTTCTATTCGCATTCTTCTATATGCCACCATCCAGTTATTTACTGGTCCACTTTTAAGGAATAACCATTTCTAATAAATGAAGAACTTAGCTGGTTAAGGTAGCAACATCTCTTGGCTCACACTAAACATTATCTCTTATTTCTAAACGTCTCCACTTTCTCTCACTAAGGTCTGTAGTTGTGTGTGCTTGATTTCTAGCCACAGGCTACTGGGTCAGTGGGTGCTGTCAAGGAGCCTTTATCAGTTCTGGCACAGAGACTGGAAACACAGTCTGTGTTGGTGCGGAGCTGAGCCCTTCAGCTGGAGAATGCCAGGGAACTGAGTGTTCAGAAGCAGCAGAAGCTGCAATTGTGGAAATGCGATTATTTCTCTTCCACCTCCAAACAGCAAGGAGAAGAATTCTGATCAGGCTTTCCAGGGCAACATCAAAATGACGGAGGAAAGAAAAGATCCGTAGGAGTAGCCTGTGGAGAAAGTGTGCAAAATAACAGGCGAGGCCTGACCAGGTGGCTCAGCAGGGGAAGGAAGGTTTTTGCCTTCAGGGTCAGTGGTCTAAGTTCAGTTCCAGGACCCATATGGCAGAAGGAGACAACTGACTCCTGAAAGCTGTCCTCCGGCCTCCAGATGTGTGCAACTGTGGCACAAACACACACAAAGGTAAATTAAAAAACTTAAAAAGTTATAGAAATTTAAAATAATAAGTGATGATGGAGATGAATCAGGATTGCCTATGCTCCTTGTAAGTTCAGGAGATGATATCCATTCAAGTCTGAATCTCAGGGCAATGCAATAAAAAAGGAAGATTAAAAATGAATATAATAAACACTAAGAAGGGTTTCAAAGCCGGTAATGCCAAAGTACCCAAGTCACGAGATATAGACATGCGTGAAGGCAGCCCCAAATAAGGGTCACCTTACTGAGGTATAAAGAAAATTCATCTGCAGAGAGCCAAATAAAGGCTGGACAGAGCTGGAATGTGATTCAAGATGTCCCTCAACAGAGAACTTCACCTCAGAGCGCGCCTTTTCTGTTTCGGAAACAGAAACAATTACTTCCCTTTTACAAGTCCTTTGGTGGAAGTGTACAGCAGAAACAGAGAGAGAGAGAGAGAGAGAGAGAGAGAGAGAGAGAGAGAGAGAGAGAGAGAGAGAGAGAGAGAGAGAGAGAGAGAGAGAGAGAGAGAGAGATTATGGCCACAGATGAAAGAGAATTCTTATTCTCTAAGACTTTTTCTGGATATGTTTAATAATTAAGTGTCGAAAAAACTGACCTCAACTCAGTTTGTATTAAGGGCATAGGTCACCACTCCCAGGATATTCCCTGTGCTGGGATTAAAGGTGTGAGTTACCACTGTCTGATCCTCCTACACTGACTGTGGGTAGATCCCTCTGATATCTCCAAAACTTTTGAATCTTTTATTATATCCCCCAAAATTATGTAAATTGCTTGAGGATGCTTCCAGCACCTACATATTTGGGGTTTAAATCCACAATACATCATTACTTTGTATGCTTCAATTTTTTTTAACAAAATGTTCTTACACCAATATAAAAGTAACCTATTCTTCAACCAAGAATTCCATGCTACCCAAGAAAAAAATCTTTACAAAAATTACTGTATTTTCTATTGAATTGTTACATATTTTTGGGGAAAGAAATCAGAGCAAGTATTTCTTGGTTTTTCCTTCTGGAAAATTTTGTGCAGTAATTTATTTTTTTGAGACAGGGTTTCTTTGTGTAAGCACTCTGGATGTTCTAGACCTCGCAGACCAGGTTTGCCTGAACTCATAGAGACTTGCCCGTCTTTGCCTTCCAAGTGCTGGGATTTAAGGCTTTCGACAACACTGCCCAGCTTGCATTATTCTTTCTGCCTATTTTTATAGAAGAATAAGGTGTGCAAATATCTGATTCCTGCTTTAAAAATATAGTTTATGACAATTTTATAAATGTTATAAAATTATATTTATCAGACTGAGAAAATAATTAAAATCATTATTAATTTGCAATACCCCTTCACAAACCCAGTAACAGTAACAACATAAAACCAGCAACTGGAAGGAAGATTTTGGATTTGTTATGAGACTCTAGTTCTGTGCCCCTAAACATCTGTAGTAAAGGAATCAGGACCTCTTACAAAGCCTTTAAGCTAAATGTGTTCCCCACATCTTTAGGGCAGGCATCTTTCTTCTTATGCCTTGTCATTTTGCTGGGGGACAAAAGGACCACCTGTCAGGAGCCGTAAACCCAAAAGCTATTTTGTGTCTTGCTGGGTAGATTGTGGTATTCAGGCTTTCCAGAGAGTCAGGATGGTTCACACAGTGTTCTGGAGATCTTTATAAAAGCATGAGGCCTCCTCCTAAGACTCTTTACATATATAATATATGTAATGAATGATGTATATGAATGATAATGCTATATAACTTAAGGGAAGTGAGGGGATTTTACTTAGTACTCTAGAAATTTAATGTTTACTTTTATTTCACAATTTCTGAGTTTGAAGACTTTTCTTCTATTAGAATTATAAGCTAAATAGTTAATAAGGTATTAGCATCTCTGCATAGAAGCCTGGGGTTGGAAAAAGAAACCAAAACCATTATCTGAAGATAAGATATTACTGTTCCAGGCCCTTTGCTTTGTCTTTGTGACCGGACCTTGAACAGCCCCAGAAAAGGACATGGAATCTGAGATTTTCATCTCTCTTGTTTACTAATGAAAACCATGGCTCTTGAATCATTGCAGTCTCTCCTCTGCAGAACTCTTAAGCTCACTGACAGAGAGGAGCACAGTCATCCACAGCCAGAACAAGCAACAACATGGAGCTTTGAAGGTGAAAGCAGTGTGGTGTCGGCCATGGGTCATCAGGACACAGCCGGACAATGTGGACCACTTTCTTCAAACTACGAGTCTTGTGCTGTCTGTTTGCAGTGCTAATGGTGGTGGTGTTGGTTGTCAATGTCACTCAGGTGGAGGTGAGTGCTCTGATCTGGGGGCTTGGCTCTCAGCAGCCTGAGGTCATCAAGCAGCTTAGGCCAGTTGCGTCTTTTCATTGCTATGGGTTGTATTTGAGCATCTCTAGCATGCATCTGCTGTGCCAGACATTGAGGACACAAGAATGAAGACAGGATGCCTCTGCTATGGAGCTCACTTCTGAGTATCTGGGAGAAAATACAGAGAGTACTATCTGAAGTGCTCAGACTAGATAGAGCATGTTATATTCTGGAACTTTTTGTTTTATTTACAAAGAAGGGAGATTCGTTTAGCTGACAAATATTAGAATTATTTGGACTTGGGAGATTTATTTATTTTGAGACAGAATCTCACCGTGTAGCACTAAGTTGCCCTCAAGCTCAGATCTCTCTCTCTCTCTGTGTTTGTTTTGTTTTTGAGATAGGGTTTCTCTGTGTTACAGCTCTGCTGTCTTGGAACTTGCTCTGCAGACCAGGCTGGCTTTGAACTCACAGAGATCTGCCTGCCTCTGCCTCCTGAGTGCTAGGACTAAAGACATGCACCACCACTGCCCTGCTGCTTCTCTTGAGTGCTGGAATTAAAATATGTACCAGCACACTGAGCTTGGATTTTGGAGTTTTACATAGAATATTTGTAATAGACTGAATATTTGTAATTTGAAAATGCCCAAACCTGAACACTCAAAATTTAGGGTTGGATCTTGAAGCATTTCAGAATTTGGTGTTTGGATAAAGAATGTTTCCTCTTTGCTGTATTAGGTTTCCATTGTTTATTTTATGTTATTATTATTCCTTAAGTGGCTGTTTGTTTCCTAAGGAGAAACAGAAAGGGTGTGGTTCTGGATGAGGGAGTGGGGGGTAAGCTGGGGGGAGGCTGTGATCAGAATATACTATATACAAAATTTTAAACAGACTTTAGAATTTGTTTTCTGTAAAAGAAAAAGAATGTTACCTATACTTATAAATAACAATCATAATTGGGGGCTTAGAGGTTAAGAGCGCCGGCTGGTCTTCCGAAGATCCTGAGTTCAATTCCCAGCAACTACATGGTAGCTCACAACCAACTATACAGATATCTAGTGCCCTCTTCTGGCACGCAGGCAGAACAACATGTATATATAATAAATACATTTTAAAAATAATAATTGGGTACTGTAGTAGTAATGACTGGTCGTGCTTGTGAAAGTCCTGAGAAGAAAAGAAAGGAATTTGGGGTCCCTGTCCGCACTCTTAGCCACAACCAAGGCTGGCCTCCAGCCAGCTATAGCGGGAACCCAGCTGGTCAGCTTGACCCCATTCATTCCAGCTTTGGCATCCCATCCAGTGAAGCCGTAGCTTCTAAGGCCTTTAACTAGCCTTGCAGCTGACACTTGGGGGCATTAGTGGGGGCATCAGGGCAAAAGCCAAATCAGCAGCTCTGCTTATAACGTGGGGAGCAAGGAGAGTGACTGCTTTAGCGTAAGAAAGGGGGACCATGTAGCCTGCAGGTTGCAGTTACAGGCTGCAGGACAGTTACAGGGGCCGAATTGATGAATATGCTTTGAATACTGCTGTATGGCTGAATGGCCAGATAGACACGAGCCCTCTTCCCGGGACTCTCTCTGTTATACACATGTATGACCAAATTTATGGAGCAGTTTCTACAGCTAAGCAGGACATTTCTTTCCTTCTTTGGGTTAGCAGAAGAAATTCTAGAGGCTAAGGCTTTTTCTTTTCTCCCACTGGAAATTGCTTTCTGTTGGTTGTATAGCAGAACGCCCCTTCTCACTGTACAACAGACACGGAGTCCTTTGTGTTTTTTGCAAGCCACCGGGTACTTTGAAGAACATGAAGCAATTCTGCTCAAAATTAACATCTTGAAGATTAAGCATAACGTCTAGGCATTGATCCCTTTTATTCGCTTACACTGTCTGTTCTCATGTTTTGCTGTGGGCAAGATAGTGCTGACAATTCCTTCCAACTGAGAGCTAGATTGTAAATATACATCTAGGTACTGTGATGACATAACACAGCATTCACAATACCCTTTTGTTATTTTAAATAAATGTGTGTGTGGAGTGTGAATGCTGCTTGCCACAGCGTGTATATTGATTGGTGTCAGATGACAGTAATATTGGATACTGGTCTTCACCTTCCACTTTGAGACAGTCTTTCTTTGATGTTCTTCACTGGGTACACTGGTCGAGCTGGCCTGCGACCTTCCAAGGAGTCTCTTGTCCCCACCTTCTGTCTCACTTTAGGAGCAGGAGTGCTTTCATAGCAGACACCTACCTTTACAGGGGTTTCAAATTTAGGTTCTCACCCTTGTATGGCAAGCGCCAACTCCCCAACCCCAGTCAATCGAAGTGTACATTTCAGTGGAATTCAGCACACTCACATTGTGCAGCTTCCCTTTTATCTGTCTGTGGAACGTCATTTTTGTTTTCCCAGACTGAGATTCTGGATCTGTTAAACGATTATCCATTCTGTCTTCTCCTTCAGCTTTAGCCATCTAATCATCAATGTCCTGTCTCTATGAATTTCATGAGTCTGGATGATACACACAATAGAATCGTATGGTATTTTATGACTGGCTTATTTTTGTTAGTGTGAGGTCCTCAAAATTCATCTACTCTGTAGCATGATTCACAATTTCCATTTCTGGATAGGCTCTCATTCTACAGTCCAAACTGTCGTGACACTCACCATACAGCCAACATGACTTCAAGCTCTTGGCAATCTTTAGGCCTCAGGCTCCCAAATACAGGGATTACATCTGTGAGTCACCATGCTCCGTTAATCTTTGCCTTTTAGTTGGGTTATTTAGACTCTTTATATTTATTGTGTTCGTTGAGAGGGTTATGGTTACATCATTTTGTTGCTCATATTCATCTTATTCCCTTCCTCTTTTCTGACTTGTTTTACATTGAGAAATCATTTTAATTCAGCGATAAGTCTGTCATTTTAGTAATTCTTTTAGGGCTTACAGTATATATATTTAATATCACACTGTGGTCAAATGGTATTCCACCTCATGTAGTATAAGCATCTTGCCATAATGGATATTTGTTTCTCCTCTGTGATTTTTTTGGGCTGTTAATATATACTTTACCTCTGCATGTGATATACCCCCTCCTGAATTGTTTTAACACTGTTTTTAAGAATAATAAAAATCTTGTGTTATGTATTTAGCACATGGATTTGTATTTCAGTCTCGTAATAGTTCCTGTCTTTTGAACTGTCTTTGACATTTCTTGTGGTGCAGGTTTGTTAGTGATAAATGTGCTAGCTTTTGGTATATTAAAAAATATTCTATATAGCTTTTAAAATATTTACTGCAGCTTGGGCTTTACCATGGATTTAGGATTGTAGAAAAATTACACTGTAAGTAGAGTTCTCATTGCCCTTCCTCATTTCAGTTACCTATTACCAAACTATGACATTAGTGCGATTTTTTAATTTTGTATTTCATTTTCCACGAACAGTTTCTCAACCACATCCGCTCTACAACATCAGCTTTGTGGCCCCCTTAGTTCACCAGCATTGTGTATGGTGCTCCTATTTCTGTGGTAAATAAGTCTGGCTCACAAGGTTGTGGAGAAGAAGAATACACATACACATATCTTTATGACTGGAAACCATGTACTCTTTATTGTTACCACTTCCTTGATCAGAACTAGGGCATGTAACCATCAGGAGATATGGGTAACCTCACTGCTCAGATGTTAAAGTCAAAACTTAGTGGTTTGGAAAGTTCTTGTTAATCTGGTCTTATATCTTCATGTTTTCCTATCTGGAATTTATAGTTCTTTTCATTACGTTCTTAATTTTTTTTCCTTTGAAAAATGAAAAGTTCTTTTCTCTCTGCTGTCCAGAGTCTTTGGACTGTGCTTGCTTTTTCACCTCTTCTATCTTGGTTTGATAACTCCTGCTCCTCTTTCAGACTGAACTTAAATGTCAACATCTTGTGACTCTTGAGCCCTCTATTTTAGTTTGGGTCTCAAATCGTCTCCAAAAGCTCATTCTTTTGTTCAAGTCTTCATCCAGATACATTGGTATTCTGTGGAAATGATTGTACCATGAGGATTCTGATCTTATCCACAAAGTGACCAGGCCACAGTCACAGCATAATTTGCAATTGGAAGGTGGTGGAAACTCTGAAGGTGGGACCCAATTGGAGATAATTAGGTTACAGGGGAAAGCCAATAAGATATGTATTTTGCTTCCTGCTGTCATGAGGTGAGTAGTCTCCATACTACTCTGTCTTCTCACAGGCATGGGATTGAAACCTCTCAGACTGTGAGTTGATTTTCTCAGGTATTTTGTTACAGTGACAGAAAGCTAACACAACTCTGTGTGCTTCCACGTCACCACACAGGACGTATAAACCGTGTTGCCAGATGCGTCTAACTCATCTGCCTGCCTCAGTCATCGGTAAAGAACACAAGACATTATTCCTAATTTGTAGGCCCAGGACCAGCTCTTGCTGAGTCGTCTGGCCTCTTAGAATAGGCAGGTAGACTCCAGGTACTTGAGTCTCAGCCACCTGTGAAGGTTTTATCAACAGCTTGTCTCACTCATGCGTGGTTTCCCACTTAATGTCTATAGCCATTGGGAAGTAGAATCTGCACTAAAAACAATTTTATGTACATCAGGAAGAGAGTCTCCCAGCAATACATTGCCAGGTAACGGCCTGACATTGGCTTTATGTTGTAACAGTCTTTGTGTGCTTTGTAGTAACCTCTGGTCTTTCCCACATTACTGGGAAGTACCAGAGGGCAGGGATTCGCTGTGCTCCTTAGCAGATTACCTCATGCCAGGTGGTTTTTGAATCTATGAGGAGCCAAAGTGAACTAAATAACTGTCTTGGCAACTGATAACATCACAAGACTCAACAACTAACTTTCTGCCCAGCCAAAGGCTTGCCACTCAGAGGTGAATGCCTTGTGGTAGAGTTGTCTTGTGTGTGTGTGTGGGGGGGGTTGATTTTTTTTTTTAAATTCTTCTCTTATACATTACCATCCTGACCAATGTTTCCCCTTCCTAAACTACTTCCAATTCCCCCACCTGCCTTCTTCCCTAGTTCCATTCCGACTGTGTTTCCCTTCCCAAAAGAACAGGCCTCCCAAAGATGTCACTGAACATGTCATAACAAATTACAGTAAGACAGGGAATAAACACTCATATCAAAAGTGGACGAGCCAACCCAATAGGAGAATAAGGGTCCCAAGGGCAGACAAAGGAGTCAGAGATCTCTACTTCCTGCTGTTAGGAGTCCCAAAAGAACACCCAGCTACATAACCATGAATCATATGCAGAGGACCTAGCTTAGACCCATACCAGGATAGTGATTATCCCTTCAGTCTCTGTGAACCGCTATGCACCCTGCTTAGTTGATTCTATGGGCTCTGTTATTGGGGTATCCTTGACTGCTTTGGCTCCTACAATTCTTCCTCTCTTTTGTGGGGTTCCCCTGGCTCTCCATAGTGTTTGGTTGTAGATCTCTGCATCTGCTTTCATTCATTACTAGATGGTACTTTTCTGACGACAGTTGGGCTACTGATCAATGGGTATGGCATATATCATTAGGAATCATCTCATTGCATTTTCTTCCAGTCGTCTTTAGTTCTATTTTGGGTCTCTGGTTCTTGGCCATTCATGTCATGTCAGGCATGGGCTCTCTCTCATTGTGTGGGTCTCAAGTTGGACCAGTCATTAGTTGGCCACTTCCACAAGTTCTGTGCCAACTTTACCCCAGCACATTTGCAGGCAGGACATATTGTAGACTGAAGGTTTTCTGGTTGGGTTGGTATCCCCGTTACGTTGCTGGAAGCATATCTAGCTGTAGATGATGGCCAGTTCAGTCTTTGCATCTCCCATTACTAGGAATCTTCACTAGGGTCATTCTTGTAGATCCCAGGGAGTTTCTACTGCATTAGGTTTACACATCACTCCCTCCAGTGCTCCTCAATTCCAGTCATCTCTCCCTCAATCCCACCCCATGCCTAATCCCTCCTGTTCCCATCCTCACCTGTCCCTAATCCACCTGAAATATCTTTTCTATTTCCCTTTCCCAGGGAGATCCATGCATTTCCCCCTTTAACTCTCCTTGTTACTTAGCCTTTCTGGGTCTGTGGATTGTAGCATGGCTGTCCTAAATGTACATTTAGCTAATGTACACTTATGCGTGAGTACAGACCATGTTTGTCTTTCTGGGTCTGGGTCACCTCACTCCGGATGATTTTTTTTCTAGTTCCATCTATTTGACTACAAATTTCATATTTTTTTTTTTAGCAGCTGAGTAATACTCATTGTGCAGTGTACCACATTTTCTTTATCCATTCTTCAGTTGAGGGGCATCTAGTTTGTTTCCAGTTTCTGACTATTATGAATAAAGCCACATGAACATAGTTGAGAAAGTGACCTTGAGGTAGGATGGAGTATTCTTTGGGTATGTGCCCAGGAGTGTGATACTTTGGTCCTGAGGTAGATAGATTCTAATTTTCTGAGGAACTGTGACATTGATTTCCATAGTGGCTGTACAAGTTTGAACTCCCACCAGCAATGGAGGAGTGTTCCCCTTTTTCCACATCCTCACCGCCATGAGCTGTCATTTGTATTTTTAATCTGAGTATTCTGACAGGTGTAAGAGAGAATCTCAAAGTACTTTTGCTTTGCATTTCCCTGATGCCTAAGGACATTGAACACGTCTTTGGGTATTTCTCAGTCATTTTGGTTTCCTTTGTTGGTAATTCTCTGTTTAGATCCATACCACATTTTAAACTGGATTATTGTGTTTATGAATGCCTAGTTTCCTGACTTCTTTATTTATTTTGGATAGTAACGCTCTGTTGGATGTGAAGTTGATGAACTTCTTTTTCCATTCTGTAGGATACTGCTGTTTTGTCCTGGTGACGGTTTCCTTTGCCTTCCAAAAACTTTTCAGTTTTATGAGATCCTATTTATTGATATTTGATTTTAGTGCCTACATTATCAGTGTTCTGTTCAGGGAGTTAACTTTGCCAAGCATTCAAGGCTATTCCCTACTTTCCCGCTTATCAAGTTCACTGTATTTGGGTTATTATTTTCTCAAGACGGGGTTTCTCTGAGTAGCCCTGGCTTTCCTTGAACTCTTTCTGTAGATCAGGCTGGCCTCAAACTCACAGAGATTCACCTTCCTCTGCCTCCGGAGGGTTGGGATTAAAGGCTTGTGCCACTCTGGCCCAGTGTATCTTTTTCATGTTGAAGTCTTTAATTCACTTGGACCTGGGATTTGAGTAGGGTGATGGATATGGATCTATTTGTATTTTTATATATGTGGATATCCAGTTATACCAGAACCATTTGTTAAAGATGTTTTCATTGTGCCTTTCTGCCTTCTTTATAAAAAGTCAGGTGTTCATAGGTGTGTGATTTTTGTCAGGGTGTTTGATTCAAGTCCATTGACCAACCTGCTTGTTTTTATGCAATACCAGGCAGTTTTTATTACTCTGTAGTAGAGTCTGAAATGAGCAATGGTGATGCCTCAGAAAGTTCTGTTGTACTGGATTGTTTTAACTATCCTGGGTTATTTGTTTTGTTATGTGAAATTGAGTGTTCAAGATCTGTAAAGAATTGTGCTGGAATTTTGTTAGGAACTGTGTTGAATCTGTAGATCGCTTCTGGTAAGATGGTCATTTTTAATATGTTAATCTTACTGACCTATGAACATGGGAGACCTTTCCATCTCGTGACATCTTCTTCAGTTGCAGCCTTCAAAGACTTGGTGTTTGTAATATAAGTATTTCAACTGCTTGATCAGAGTTGTTGTGCCCAGAGTCCAGACCCCCAAAAGACCACCAAGAGACTGGTCTGATTCTGCAGCAAAGAGTCTCTTTATTGACACACTAGCTTGGGTCACTCTAGCTGTCTGTCTGACAAGGTGGTGGAGTAGGAACCAGCCTGAGAAGCATGAGGCAAGGGTTTTTATTGAGGGGAGGGCTCTAGGGGCTTCAGAGCTTTGGGGTTACCATCCTGGGATTGGTCCAAGCTCTGGCTAGGGGTACCTGTTATGCGTTCATTGGCTGCTTTGAATTCTAGGGCTGTTTCAACATTTAGCAAAGGTCAGCAAGTAAACCTGGAGACTATCTGCCCTTTTCCCAGGCAGGGAATCTTTGGAATGTCAGGTACTTCCTGGTAGGTGCTGGCTCCTCCCTGGATGATATCTACTCTTGGGCCCTTCCTGGTACCACCAGGTGCTACCAGTGCTTTCTGTCTGGCTTTCTTTAAATCATGGTAGTTTGTGACTAAGCTGCTCTGAGCCCCCACAGAGTTACGCCAAGATGTTTATATTATTTGTGGCTAATGTAAAGGGTATTATTTCCCTGGTTTCTTTCTTAGCCCATTTGTTATTTATGTATAGGAGGGCTACTGATCTTTTTGAGTTAATCTCATATCTGCTCATTTCGCTAAAGGTATCTATCAGCTGTAGTAGTTTCCTGGTGGAACGTTTGGGGTTGCTTATGTATGTGTCTGCAAATAATGATACTTTGACTTCTTCCTTTCCAATTTGTATCCCTTTGATCTACTTCAGTTGTCTTACTGCTCTAGCTAGACTATTTGATTGGGAGACTTTTAATGGCTGTTTCTATTTCCTTAGGGTTTATAGATCTATTTACATTGTTTACCCGATCTTGATTTAATTTTGGTAGTGGTATCTATTGAGAAAATTGCCCATATCTTTTAGATTTTCACTTTTGTGGTTTTTGAAGTATGACCTAATGATCTTTGGATTTCGTCGGTGTATGTTGCTATGCCCCCCTTTTTGTTTCTGATATTTTATTGATTTGGATATTTTCTTTTTGTCTTTTAGCTAGTTTGGATAAGATTTTTGTCTCTCTTGTTGATTTTCCCCAAGAACCAACTCTTTGCTTCACTGATTCTTTGTATTGTTCTCTTTGTTTCAATTTTACTGATTTCAGCTTGGGTGAGCTTGCTTCTTTGTGTTCTAGAACTTTCAGATGTGCTGCTAAGTTCCTCGTGTATAACCTCTGCCATTTCTTTATGAAGTCACTTGTTCTATGAACTTTCCCGTGGCACTGCTTTCATTGTGTTCCGTAAGTGTATGTTATACATTCATTTTCACTGAATTCTAGGAAGTCTTCAGTTTCCTTCTTTATTCTGCCTGGACCCTGTAGTCATTCAGTAGAGAGGTGTTCAGTTTCTGGTGTGTAGGCTTTCTGTCTTTGTTGAAATCCAGTGTTAATCCGTGGTGGTCTGATGGGATGCGGGGAGGTATTTCAGTTTTCTTTTATCTGTTGGGACTTTGTGATCAGGTATGTGGTCTGTTTTGCAGAGTGTTTCCTGTTTTAGAGAATGTTCCCTGAGATGCTGAAGAATTCTTTTATGTTTGGGTAAAATATGTAGATATCTTTTAAGTCATTTCGTTCAGAACATCTGTTAACTCCATTTTTTCTCTGTTAAATTTTTGTCTAGATGACATATCCATTGGTGAGAGTACAGTACTAAAGTCTCCCATTATTAATATGTGGGGTTCAATGCATGAGTTAAGAGTTAGTAATTTTTTTTTTTTTACAATGTAAATTCCCGTGTGTTTGGGCATAGATGTTAAGAATTGAGACCTCATCTTGGTGGATTTTTTTCCCTTTGATGAGTATGAAGTATCCATCTGCTTTGATTAATTTTAGATTGAAGTCTATTTTGTTAGATATTAGAATAGCTACACCGGCTTGCTTCTTGGAGCCATTTGCTTGGAACATTTTTGTCCAACCCTTTACTCTGAGGTAATGTCTATTTTGACACTGAGATGTTTCTTTTATGCAGCAGAAGGAGGGATCCTGTTTTCAAATCCATTTATTAGCCTTTGCCTTGTTACTGGCCAATTGAGTCCATTGATATATAGAGATATTAATGACTAATGGTTATTAATTCTTGTTATTTTGTTGTTGTTGTTATAGTGTGTGTGTTTTCCTTCTTTTGGTTTTGCTGGTGTGTGATTATTTATTTCCTGATTTCTCATGAGTGCAGTTACCTTCCTTGGGTTGGAGTTTTGCTGTAGAACAATCCTTTCTATACTATGAGTATGTATTACTATCACTAATAAAAAGCTGATAGATGAGCATCCAGGCAGGAAGTTAGGTGGGAAAGCCAAACTGAGGATGATGGGAAGGAGGAATGTGGAGTCGGGAGAGACACCAGTCAGCCACCGAGCAAGCAGGACCTCTAAAAGTGAGGTAAGAAGCCGTGAGCCAAGTGGCAAAGCATAACAAGCCTGAGCTATTAGCTGAGCATTTAAGTAATATTCAGCCTCTGAGTCGGTTATCTGGGCCCAGGTGGAGGACAAGAAGCATTTGTTTACAGAGTTTTCTTTCTAGTACCTTCTGTAGGGCTGGATTTGTGAATAGATTCTATCTAAATTTGACTTTATCATGAAATATATTGTTTTCTTCATCTATGGTGATTGCAAGTTTTGCTGATTATACTATACTTGGCTGGCATCTGTGTTTGAAAGACAGCTGTATAGTCCCTTCTGGCTTTTAGAGTCCCCACTGAGAAGATCTATAATTCTTAAAATTACTTGGCCTTTTTCCTTTGCAGCTTTGAATATTCTTTCTTTATTGTATATGTTTAGTGTTTTCATTGTTATGTGGCTAGGGGACTTTTATTTTTGCTTCAGTTTATTTTAAGTTCTGTAAGCTTATTGTACCTTTTTAGGCATGTCCTTCTTTAGGCTGGGACATTTTTCTTCTATGATTTTGTTGAATATATTTTCTGGGCTTTTGGGCAGGAATTTTCCTTTTTTTAAATCCTTATTATTCTTAGGTTTGATCAAGATTTCCTGGAGATTTTGTGTTAGGAATTTTTTAGATTTAATGAACCTATTTCCTATATCATATCTTCAACACCCGAGACTACTTTTGTCCATCTCTTGTATTCTTTTGGTGATGTTCGGATATATGGTTCCTCTCCTCTTACCCAGAATTCCCTCAGTTTGTGTTTTCTTTATTGTTTGTGTTTCCATTTTCAGGTCCCGGGCAGGTTTATAATATTCTTCATCTCTTTGTTGGTTTTTGGCTTTCTTTAGGGGATTTATTCATTTCTATTTAAAGGCTTTCTGTCATCTTCATGAAGTTGGTTTTAATGTTGTTTCTTGTGCCTCAGCCGTGTTGGCATATTCCGGGCTTGCTGTAGTAGGCTGGCTGGGCTCTGGTGGTGTCACATTGCCTTGGCTGTTGTTGGTTATGTTCTTATACTGGTGTCTCACCGTCTGGGTTTCTGAGTTTGTTATTGTTGCTTTGGGTGTTTTGTTCCTTGGTTTCTGTTTCCTCTTTGCCTTCTGGCTAGAGTGGCCTGTAGTTGGGTAGAGGGTCTCCACCCTAGTTGGGGGCTGGAGTTCTGGTGGCCAACATGGTCTCTGATGGAGCAGGAGGCTTCTGCTGGAGTTTGTGTGTTTGTTAACACTTATGAGCAGTGTTGATACATTACTAACCAGTGTCCATTGTTTACATCAGGTCTTATGCCTTTTTCAAATTTTATTTTATTTTTCTACTTTATGTGTTTGGGAGTTTTGCCTGCATGTATGTCTGCATCACACATGTGTACCCTAGAAGCCAGAAAAGGGTGATGGATCCTCAGGGACTGGAGTTACAGATGACTGTGAACTACAGTGTTGGTGCTGAGAATTGTAAGTAAGAAGAGCAGCCAATGCTCTTGATTGTTGAACCTCCCCCAACACAGATTATGTTCCTTGTTGCATAATTATACAGCTTTTGGCGAATGATGGGTTCATCATTAGGAGTATCATTAGGAGTTTAACTGTCCTAAAAAGGCCCAGTACTTTGTATATTTATTCTTCCTTCCCCTCCTTGAACACCAGATGACTTGTCTTTTGTTGTCTTTTCTAGGATGTCATGAAGTCGGAATAATGCAGTGTGCATGCAGACTTTCAGATTCTTTTTTTTCCCTTCTCTTTAAATACTTTAAAGTGGTCACTCTGTCGTCTTTTTTGCTTGCAATTTTTGATGACAGAATGAAATGCAATTTCTTTTGTTTTCTCTAAAACAACAACAACAGAAATGTTTGTTTTCATGGCTTTAGGGCTCAGGAGTTCCAGCTCGAGGTGCTATGCCAGTTCAGGCTTACTGATGAGAACCCCTTTCTGCCTTGGAGTAGGCTACCTTCTCATGGTCTGCATGGCAGAGATCTCTTCCTCTTCTTTTTTGAAACAAGATTCACATTGAGTCCAAGAAAGCTTGGAAGTTACATCGATTCTCCTGCCCCATCCTCTAGAATTCTGTGATATAAACCATGGGCCACCATGTCCAGCTTTTTCTTCTGTTCTTACAAAGCCACTGATACCATTGTGAGAGTCTGTTCCAATAACCTCATTTAATCCTAACTTTCTTTCAAAAGACTCATCTATAAACCATCACTTTGAGATTAAGGCAGTGGTGTAGAAGTTGGGGGCCATACTTGATCCCGTAGGAAAAAGTGTAGATGGCTTTCAGGTCCTCATATTATCCTATCCCTTCATTCTTGTAATTTAGTCTTTCACCCAGAATGACTTTTAATGTGAGTGAAGATGTACATTACAGTTTATGAGGCTGTAGTAAGAAGCAGGGTTTCTGAATTTCCTAAACAGGAACCACAATCAGTGTACAGACCAGGGAAATTACCATTGGCCTGGAACACATTACTCAAAATATGATGTATAACTGAGATCTAATTTGTATGGCTATAAAGAGGTATCTAAAACCTCTGAGAAATTTAGGTTTCTCTTAAAATATGTTGGCTCATATTTCTCCAGTAATGGAATGGATGTAAGAAGGGAGTCTTTGGATCTAGCTATCAGAGCTGGTAACGGGTGTGGTGGGACAGCTCTGCTCTGTTTCTATTCTGTGCCCTGCACTGTATGAGTTGTGCGGCCACTGGCAAGGCACTCAACTGTCCAGAGTCAGTTTCCTCAGTTACAGGTATGAATGGTAAAATGTCCTCAGTGTATCTATGTGCCTAGCATACTGAGAACACTGTGACAAATGGTACATACTGTATAGGACAGCATGCTTGGTTCAAGTTGGTGATGCTGAGAGTCCTATACCTTAGTCATAGCCCCCGGGAATGGTTTATAGCCAACATTTTCTAGTTTTGTACAACTAGCTTTCCGGAGTTCATTAGTAGAAGTGGATGATCTTTCCCTTTTATGCATGTTTGTTCCTGGTATTATTTCTACCTTTTATTGTTATTTTTTAAATTGACACATCACATCTCCATGCTTATGAACTCAGTGTGATCAGAAATGATATCTTTTTCTTTTCTTTTTACTTTTTGAAACAAGATTTCATTTTGTGGCTCAGGGTGACCTCACACTTATGGTGCCATAGCTTCTCAAGTGCTGGGATTACACATGCATACCACCATGCCTGTTACAACAAGGTTTCATTTGGTGAGAAGATGCTTATATTTCTCTTTTAATAACAAACCGTTTATTTTTAGTGGTGTTATGATTCCCATTTCCTCACTGGCTCTGATCACTTTGATGCTGATATTGTCGGGTATCTACTTGGAGTGCATAAGGTCTTGGATTTGTGTTTAGAGTTTTTATCAAATTAGTTTTTTCTTAAGGAGCAAAAATCTTTATTTTCTTGCTTCACAAATAAATCTTAGCTGAATTGATGGCTTTCTGGTGATAAGTCAAAGAGGACAAATCCTGTTTCCATCTAGTTCTGCTGACTCTTTTGCAGTTTTGTTGGGCCTGTGCTCACAGAGGTGGAGCCCAGCTGACCAAAGTTACACTAGTTCTTTGTAACTGGTTACCAAGTTAACCCAGGCTGGAAACTCTCTCACAGACATGCCCACCAACTTCTCTCAGAGGACTATAGGTCTGACAATTGATGGTCAATGTTAACCCTCATACCTTGTCAGCACATGGAAATCTGCTACCAGTTTTCCCAGAAAAGGCCAGGACTCACTTGTCCCCATTAACAATCGGATAAGGTACTGATGTCATAGTATGTGGACACACTAGACAAGACTGGGAGTACCTGCTGGCATGTCAATTATTTTGGAGTTTTAGGTACTGTGCTTGCCACACACCTGCTGGAATATCAATTTGAAGGTGAAGAGGGAGCTGCTCAGTCATTGGCTCCCACTTTTCTCTCCAATCTTAATCAGTTGTGATTTTTGTGGCATTCAGTGATGCCCTTGGAGGTTTTTGTGGTGATGGCTAGATGTGGAAACAAGAGCTTCTTTGCCCTCCCCCACCCAGTAGTCAAATGCTGAGACCCTAAAGTGTGATGTAACATTGATAATTTATTGTGAGGGGCCCTTATGAGATTAATGCTCTTTTAGAAAAAGGATAAAAGAGTAGTTGAGGAAAGGCTGTGCTCATAAACTGTGCTTCTATAAGTTGGAAAAAGGAACATTTTCCTGACCTAACCATGCCTACCTTCTGATCTCAGACAGCTTCTAGAACAAGAGGGAGAAAAATGCCTACTTGAGTCTGAGGTTAGTATAGATACAGCTTGAGAACGTAGTGGGATTATGTTGTTACATTGTAAATAATTGTCCCACCTACTAGTCTAATAAAAATGCTGATTGGCTAAAGGCAGACAGGAAGTGTGGGCGGGGCTACCAGGCTAAGAAAACTCTGGGAACAGGAAGAACAGAGCAGAGAACAGAGCAGAGATGCCACAGAAAATAATTGTCCCACCTACTGGTTTAATAAAAATGCTGATTGGCTCAAGGCAGAC
This sequence comes from Phyllotis vaccarum, assembly GCA_033318265.1. Taxonomy (NCBI): domain Eukaryota; kingdom Metazoa; phylum Chordata; class Mammalia; order Rodentia; family Cricetidae; genus Phyllotis; species Phyllotis vaccarum. The sequence continues at coordinate 59,520,527 of JARWLC010000019.1, read as the reverse complement.
AGGAAGTGTGGGCAGGGCTACCAGACTAAGAAAACTCTGGGAACAGGAAGAACAGAGCAGAGATGCCGCCAGAGCCACCAGAGAAGCCTGCAGACACAGAGGACAACTATGCTGTTCTGAGAAAAGGTACCGAGCTGCATGGCTAAACAGGATAAGAACCATGGGTTAGTTTTAGGGTAAAGAGTTAGCAAGTTATGTGCCTGGGACCCAGGTCAATCAGCAAGCAAGGTGTAATTAATATAAGTGTCGCTGTGTTTTTGTTTGACCGTGGGTCTGCAGATCTGGACCACAGGCCAGAAACTTATTACTACAAACGAAGGTAGTGCGCTCTGTGGGTCCAGACTAGTGACATTCCATGAGGCAGTGGCACCAGCACAGGTGGCAGTGGACACCTTGTTGGCTAGCAGCACATTCCTGATTTCAGTGAGACTCTCAGTGGTCAGCCTGAGGAGAGCATGATGACTGCTGTGAGTGCATTTTGATCCAGTCCTCTGCACAGCATTCAAATGACACGTTTGTCAGGACTCTTGTGAGCAGTCCACCCCACGGCTGTGAAAACTGCCCATTTTCACTCAGGTGGTGGGGACCAGCTTTGTTTCTGGCCCCTTGTGAGCTTGGGGTAGTGTTCTCCATCATGCCCTGTATGTGGTCCTTTTTACAGTGTCTAATATTATAGTTTGTTCGTTTCTTTTTTTTTGACAGGGTTTCTTTGTCCTGGCTATCCTGGAACTTTCTTTGTAGACCAGGCTGGCTTCAAACTCACAGAGATCTGCCTGCCTCTGCCTCTGAGATTAAAGGCTATGTACCACCCCTGCTCAGCAGTATTACAGTTCCTTATATGTGATCATCAGTTCCCTGCTGGATGGTCCAGGCTTTGGATGGCACATTTTCTCTTTTTGAAACTACTACTGTGTCCTGTAAACTCTGATCATAATTTGTTTTAAATTGTGTGTGTGTGTGTGTGTGTGTGTGTATGTGTGTGTGTGTGTGTGTGTGTGTGTGTGTGTGTGTGTGTGTGTGTGTGTGAGGTAAAAGAGCAACTTTCAGGAATCAGCTTTCTACTTTGTTTTGGGGCAAGGTCTCACTGTTCTGTGTACTCCAGGCTAGTGGCTGATGAGCTTTTGCTAGATTTTTTTTTCCATCTTCACCTCCCATCTCACCATGGTGAGTTTACTGTTACTATCACTACATTCACTACATTTGACTTTTTTTTGGTGGGTCTTAGGGATCAAACTCAGGGTCTTCAGGCTTATGTAGCAACTGATTTTTTCCCATTTTTTTATTTAAAAAGTCCCCCCCCCCATATCTACAACTGATCCCTCTCCCAGTCCTCCCTCAGCCACACACACACACACACACACACACACACACACACACACACACACACCCCCCACATCCCCCATACATTCCCCAAGGAGGGCATGGAGTCCCAAGGCAGGTCAATTCAGTCTGGCATATCCAGTTGAGGTAGGTCCGCATCCCACATCCCAATATTAAGGCAGGGTTAGGTGTTCCTCTGTAGGGAATGGGCTCCGAGATGTCACTTCATGCACCAGGAATACACTCTGATCCTACTGCAAGAGGTTCCACAAACTACCGACACCATCTGCCTTTGGAGAGTTTAGATCCTTTCCATGAAGGTTCTTCAGTGTTTTGTTGTTGTTATTGTTTGTTTGTAAACCCACTGAGGCAGTACCCCCCACCTATGACCCCTGCTTGACCCTTTAATGCCATCTTTTTGACTTGGGCAATTCCACACCCTTTTCACCCCTTCCTGTGCTGTGCCTGGAACCTCTCAGAGGAGTAAGCGAAAGGTAATTATACTGTTTTACAGTCTGATGTTCAATGTCTGGCAAAGCCATAATTTAGTATAGTTGGGTCTTATTGTTTAAAGTTGCTTCTGATGTGATGATCCGCCCGTTAACTGTTTCTAATAGCCTGTTGGGGGTGGAGGAAAATCATATTGGAGAAGGAGAGGAAAGAGCATAGAACACAGATGGAGCACAGTACCTGGGTGGGACATCACAGGACTGTGGGGATATTTTCAAATATAATAAAAACAGTCAGAGATATCAGAGGGATCTACCCACAGTCAGTGGTAACTCACTCCTTTAATCCCAGCACAGGGAATATCAGGGAGTGGTGACCTACGCCCTTAATCCAATCTGAGTTTGAGGTCATTTTAGTTTACAGAAGGAGTTCCAGGCTCCCAGGCAGGAAGTGGTGGTGTCACGCCTTAACTGAGCAAAGAGAGTATTTAAGGCAGGCATAGAAAGACAGAACAAGCAGAAGAAGCCAGGAGGAGCGAGGCTGAGGAAGCTGGAAGACAGCTGGGTGAGATCTGACTGTGGGTATAACCCTCTGATATCTCCAACTGTTTTTATTATATTTGAAAATATCCCCACACAGAACCCTGGGCAAGGATGGGCTGCTTGTCCCTTGTGGGTAGTTTTTACTACATCAAACAGCATGAGTGTAACAATAGAGGAAAAGAGATAACCTATAGCTCTTAGGAGAGGAAGAGGGAGGAGGAGGAGGAGAAGGGAGCAAAAGAAAGACTGTGGTGTTATTATAGTCAGGAAAACGTGTTTGGAAAGTCCCTTTTAGTCCTAATGCATTCTTGGAAACTTCTGGACTGAATTGAAGCTAGTTAGAAGTTTCAATTATCTGAATGAATAGCCCCAGTGCTAATGAAGAAGGGAGGTGGTGGGAGCCAACGACGAAAGGCAATTCCCATGGTGGAAGCAGTAAGTGGAGGGAGGTAAATGCTTTTCTATTGAAGGACGAGGTCACTGGGTCCAGGATGAGAGGACTCCGAGTCCCCGATGCTTCTGTTTATTGTGATGAGTGACAGGCAGAGGCTCTCAGCTTGGCAGCCTCCCCTTCCTCAAAACCATTTCCACCCTCTGTTTTAGAACATATGTTCTGCATGCAGATAACATGCTGGATAACTATCTAAAACCTATGAGCTCAGTTTTAATTAAAAAAATAATCTGAGGTGGTTTATACAGGGGAGCGTGCAGGGAAACATTTCTCTGAATAATGCATTTGAACATGGCCTTATTTATAGATATGTATTTTTCAATATGGATCACATGACTTTTAATTTCATTTTCTTTTTTTCATTTTTTTTTAGGGGACAGGGTTTCTCTGTGTAACAGCCCCGGTTATTCTGGAACTTGCTCTGTAGACCACACTGGCTTCGAACTCGCAGAGATCTCTCTGCATCTGCCTCCTGAGTACTTGGATTAAAGGTGTGCACCACCATGCCTGGATAATTTTTTAATTTCTTATTAGCTTCCAAAGAATTGGCTTTTATTGTGGCATCTTTCAAGCGACATGTTATTAGGTTGTTTTCTTCTCCTGTCCCTCTGTTCCCTGGTACCTCTTACTCTCCTGCAGTCCTATATGTACGGAGTCTACATCCATCACAACCCCTTATTTACAAACATACAAATGTTGAAAGTTAGAGCCTGCATCTGAGAGAGAATATGTGGGTTTTGTCTTTTTTTAGCCTGGGCTACCTCGCTTAATATATTCCAGTTGCATCCATTCTCAACAATTTTTTTATTTTTAAGATTTATTTATAAATTCTGTGTATATGTGTGTGTCTGTGTCTGTGTGTAGGTGAGTCCAGGTGCCGTGGAGACCAGAAGTATTGGATTACCCTGGAACTGGAGTTGTGAGCTGCCTATTGTGGGTTCTGGGAATCGAACTTGGATCCTCTGGAAGAGGAGTAAACACTCTTAATCTGAACTGTTAAGTCATCTTTCTGCTGCAACTTCATTTCTCTTCATAGCTAAATAAATTTGTATTATTTGCTATATTTTCATTTTTCGTTCAGCAATTGATAGGCATCATGGCCAGTTGCTTCTTATTGTGAATAATGTAAGTTCTCTTTTGTACATGCCCTAGAGTGGTATTATAGTGGGATTGTGTTCTGTTCCATTGTAAATACTTGTCCTGCTTACTGGTTTAATAAAAATGCTGATTGTCTGAAGGCAGACAGGAAATGTGGGCGGGACTACCAAGACTAAGAAAGCTCTGGGAACAGGAAGAACAGAGCAGAGAAGCCACAGAGACACCAGCAGATGCAGAGGAAAGAAGTTGAAATGCTGCTCTGAGGAACGGTACCAAAACACATGGCTGAACAAGATGAATTAGTTTAAGAGCAAGAGCTAGCTAGCAATGTGCCAGAGCCATAGGCTGATCAGCATAAAATTAATACAAGCATCTGTGTGTGCCTGTGGGACTGTGGGTCTGCGGGTCTGTGGGTCTGTGTGTCTTGCGGGTCTGTGGGTCTGGACCACAGGCCAGACAGGCCAGAAACATACTACATGGTGTAGCAGGCCATTTGCTATATTTTTTTCACTTTAATGTTGAGGCATGTCCATACAGATTTCCATAACAGTTGTATCAGTTTACATTCCCACTGGCAGAGCACAGGGTTCCTTCCCCAACACCCTCCTGGAATTGTTGCCATTTGTTTTCAGACTGGAGCAACATGGAGTCTCAAAGACGTTTCTATCTGCATTTCCCCAGTGGCTAAGGATGTTTCAAGTTTTAAATGATGACCTCCGGTTTATTTTGAGTTCGCTACTGTGCGAGGTTGAGATGTGGGCCCAAGTCCACTCTTCTGCAGGTGTATATCCACCATTTGTTGAACAGGCTCTCGTTTCTCCAAGTGTATGCTCCAGGTGCCTTTGTCAAAAACTAAGTGATTATAGTTACATAGGTTTGTATTGGGTCTTCCGATCTCCATGTCTGTTTTTGGTCACTACTGCTGTGCAGCATCTTTTGAGGCTAGGTATCGTGGTCCTTCAGTAGTGTTCTTCCTGTGTAGGAGTGCTTTGTCTAAGTGTGGTATAATACTAGTATATTGGGGCTTTTGGCTCAAGTAAAGACATTTGATTCAAAGCAGCTGTAATACTAGTGAATGTTATTCATTTGGAAGTCTGTACATAGGTTGAACATTGTTCTGTTGGGATCAGGGTCTTCCTGTTGCTTTGTGTTGCTCTCTTTTGAGTTTCAGCTCTCATCTGTGGCATCCTTCTTCATGGGAAGATGGGTAGAATGGATGTTCAAGCAATGAGGTAGCTGCTTCCTTGTTCATGTCTAGATGACAAGAACATATATATATATATATATATGATTATATAATCATAACAAAACAAAGTATAATAGGATAAAACAAAAACCATCACATCAAAGTTGGACAAGACAAACCAGCAGAAGGAAAAGTTCCAAGAGAAGACACAAGAATCAGAGACCCTCTTGTTCAAACTCGTAGGAATCCCATTAAAAACACCAAACTGGAAGCTGCACTATATGCAGATCTGTGCAGCCCTGTGCACACTGCTTCCATCTCTGGGAGCTCATACTCATTAAGCTTTGCTCATGCTGATCTAGAGGGCCTTGTTCTTGTGGTGTCCCCCATCCTTTGGCTTTTACACTTTTTCTGCTTCCTCTTCCATGGGGTTTCCTGAGCTCTGAGTGGAGGGATTTAGAGACATCTCATTTAGAGCTGTGTGTTCCAAGGTCTCACTTTATGCATAATGTCTGCATTTGTTCCCGTCTGCTGAGGAGAAAGCTTCTCTCGTGATAGCTGGGGAGGACACTGATCCTTGAGTATGGTAAAATATCATTAGCAGTCATTTTATCAACTACATTTTCCTCTCTTTTAAGACTAGTATTATCTCATTTTTTTCCTTAGTCAGAAGTTTCTGTCCTACCAGAAACTCTCAAATACTCTGTAGCCGCTTCCCAAATCATTGACTTGGAGGCTTATTATTACTTATAAATGCTCACCGTGTAGCTCAACCTTATTATTAACCAGCTCGCACACTTAAATGAGCCCAGCATTCTTATCTGTGTTTAGTTTGGTACCTTTCTCAGTCCGGCATTCTCATCTTGCTTCCTCTGTGTCTGGCTGGCAACTGAGTCTTTGCCTTTTCTCTTCCCAGAATTCTCCTGTATGGTAGGCTGCAACTGCAACTGGCCAATCAGTATTTCATTAAACCAGTATGAATGACAAATCTTTACATTATACGAGGACATTATCCCACAGAACCTAGGTCCCTTGGCTTTCTAGTCTCTGGTTCTTGGTCACCAAAGCAGTGTTGGGTATGAGTTCCATTTTGCTGAGTAGGCCTTACATCAAATCAGACATTGGTTGGTTATTCCCATAAGCTTTGTGCCGCCATTGCTCTAGTATCTTATAGGCAAGACAGCATTGCAGATAAGGGGCTTGTGGTTGCCATGGTGTTATGTTTCTCTTTTGAAAGTGTGCAGAGTACATTCCTGTATCACAGATGCTGGATGTAGGGGTAAAGACTCTATGTAGGCACTAGCTCAACATCTCTACCCTCATTGAGTTGTGTAGGTGTTGCCTTCAGGAACAGGGCCTGGCTGTTATTTTATGGAAAGAAACCTACCGTCTTGTCAACAGCCTGGGTTGTTTGGGGATTTCCATGGGGCACCTTGGGCTAACAACTCAACGAGATGTAACCAGTCCCAGTACTGTAAGCTTTGGTGATAAGAGATGGTCAGTTGGGACTCTGCCTCCCCTATTATTTGGCAATTTCATTTATATCACCTTAATATATTTGCATGTTTTAGGAAGTTTTTACTATATTAGGTTTCTATACTACCCCTAAAATGCCCCTAATTTTAGCTGTCTCTTCCTGTATTTGTTCCCACACCCCTTTATTCACCCCCCCACTTGATCCTCTCATTACCCCCATCCATCTATAACTATTCTACTTCCCTTTCCTAATAAGATCTATACGTTCCCAGTAGTCCCTTACTCTATACCTAACCTCTGATTCAATGGATTGTAACTTGGTTATCATCGACTTTACAGCTAATATCCACACTCAAGATGATTTTTTTCTAGCTCTATCCATTTGCCTGGAAATTTCATGATGACTTTTTTTTTTTTTTTGACATCGGAGTAAATACCACATTTTGTTTATTCATTCTTGTATTGAAGGACATCTAGGTTGTTTCCAATTTCTGGCTATTATGAATAAAGTAGTCATGAACATGATTGCACAAGTCTCTCTCTGGTAGGGTGAAGCATCCTTTGGGTATGTAGCTGGATCTTGAGGTAGATTGAATCCCATCTTACTGATTTCCATAGTGGAGGTACAGGTTTGCGCTCCTACCATCAATGGATGAGGGTCCCTTCTGCTATGCCTCCTCACCAACATGAACTGTCACTTGTTACTGATCTTGCCATTCTGACAGGTGAATAGCAAATGGAGTATCAAAATGATTTTGATTTACATTTCCCAGATGACTAAGGATGTTCAGCATCGCTGTGTTTCTCAGCCATTTGAGTTTCCTCTGTTGAGAATTGTTTAGGTCTGTACCCCATTTCTTAATTGGGTGATTTGTTTTCTTGATATTTGGTTTCTCAAGTTCCTTATATGTTTTGCATATTAGATCAGTATTATGCCTTGACTTTCCATTTCTAAAAGTCACATTGTAAAATTTTCTGTTCTGTAAATTTCCATTTAGCCAGAATACTATAGAAATCGAAGTATGTCCTCTGAAAAGGAAAAGAACATCCATTTTTACAGAAGCTTTCTCTCTCTTTTGATTTCTTAAATGTCAATGATCATAAAAATATGTCTGGTTTATTGTCATCATATACTTGGATTGGTGACTATGTTATCACTTTGACTTCTCATCCCTGAGGTTTTTTCAAGTGTTAAAATTCTTCTCCCTGTCTGATTAATCATAATTTGACATTTCTTTGATCAGTATTAAGTGCTTCCACTTCCTAGGGTATGAAAATGTCTTCAGCATAGAAGTTATAAAGCTGTTCATCCAACAAGTGAAATGATAGGTGTGTCATCTGGAATTTCTACTTATCCATCTGGAGGGGTTCCACTGTCCCAGGGTGTAACCACACATAGTCACTGTACTCTGTCTATATGCTTTCTCCAGCCTGTCTCCCCTGCGCATAACTGGACATCAGTTGTGTGGTCCAAATATCACATTTGGCCTTGACTACCTCCTGCTGTGCTGTCCAGCAGCTGTCTCTGACATCTTCCTCTCCTTAGCTATGACTGTAGAATTGCGTCTCCTCCTTCCATCCTCCATCTACTCAGTTCAGTTTTTAGAGGTCGCCCTAGTGTTTGCCACATACATCTGCAGCCAATGGAAGAGTTGCTGTCTCTTGTGCTTGTACTAATTCTGTCTTCCATTTCATTCACATGTGAATATGCAAAGTGCACAGAATCAAATATATGGTTTCTGTAATCACTTTGAATTGTCTCTCAGATCAATGAAAAATAAGAAAAATAGCCACAGTGGTGGGTGGTCTTAGCTCCACTAGAGACAAAGCAAGAGGATCAGATGAGCCCAACAGTTTAAGGCTGGTCTGTGCAACTTATTGAAACCTCACACCAAAGATAAAACAAAGGGTTGGAGATGGTCATTGGTTAAGAACACTTGCTGCTGTTCTAGAGAATCTGAGTTCTGTTCCCAGAGCCCACATCAGCTTGCTCACAACCATGTTTAACTCCAAGTTCAAGGGTTTTGACACCCTCTGGACTTCTGGACACCTGCACACTAGACACACACACACACACACACACACACACACACACACACACACACACACACAGACACACACTGGGATACATCTTTAAAAACATAACCTCAAATGAAACAGCAGAAAATCTTTATGTTTTATACTCACTATCCTTTCTCTCATTTTTCTTTATTAAATCTAAATTTTTGATCTATGTAATTTTATTTCTCCCTATAAAACTTTATTGTAATATTTCTTTCTTGGCAGTTCTATTGGTAACATCTTTCTTTTTAGAAAATATTTTTTTCATTTTTGAGATTATAATATAATTGCATCATTTCCCCCTTACCTTTACACCCTCCAAACCTTCCCATATATGACTCATTGCTCTTTTTCAAATTCATAGCCTCCTTTTCATTAATTACTGGTACATGTATACACACACACACACACACACACACACACACACACACACTTATAGAGTTTTCCTGTCCCATAGGTGCTTTCAAATAAACACACTAATTATAAATGATTGGTCAGTAGCTCGTGTTTGTTACTAACTAGCTCTTATAACTTAACCCTTTTCTATCAGTCTACGTGCTGCCCTAAAGCTCACAGCCTTGCCTCTATCGCAGTTTGTATGTCTGATTTGTTCTCAGTCTGGCTGGCGTCTCCTCCGACTCCATCCTCCTTCATCTCATTATTCTCAATTTGACTTTCCCACATGACTGTGTCTTGTTTAGCTATTGGACAGTCAGCTTGTTTATTAAACCAATCATAGTGAGACATATTAACACAGTGTACAGAAGGACTATATTGTCATGCACATTCCCCCATATATATATACATATGTATATATGTTCCCGAATGCATAAGTACAATTAACTCAGTTCATACAGTGTTCCTTGTTTGTATGCTTTCAGGGCTGACTTCCTCAGGGAAAACTGTTTCTTCTGCTCTCAGCATCCCTTAGCTGCCTGTAGTTCTTTGTGTAGTGTCTAGCCCTTCCTTCACCTTCACCTTCTATGTGCCGAGAGGGCTTCTACTGCACTTTGAGGGATAATCAGATTTCAGAATTCTAGGTTAATTTTATTCATCGTTAAACATCTCACTCTACTCTTACTTGCTAGCTTTTTTGAGAAGTTGTAACAATGATTTTTACCTCTTTAAGATGATATTTTCTTTTGCCTCCTTTTAGAACTTTTAAGTTCTGCACTTTTAATATGGTCGACTAGCTAGTCGTTAGCTCAATATCTGGGTCATTCTTGATTCAGATATTTCTTCTATTTGCTTGTATTCCTTCTGCGATTCTCCCTGTGGATTCCTCACACCTCCCTAGTCAGCCCACGTCTCTGGGGTGTTCTGAGATTTCAGTTAGCCATGTTCCTGTTTCAGAGGCTCTCCTCGGCCTGTCCAGTCTACACGATCGTATCAGAAGCACTCTCTGCTCCTATTACACTGCTTTCTTTTATTTTTTTAATCTCCAGCACTTCTCTTTTTCCTTATTTTTAGAATTTCTCTTTTTAAAATACTCTCCTGTGTTTGTCCATCGTATAGTGTCTCCAAAAGATCCTTTTACACATTATAATCTTTTTGTCTTTTAAAGTTTCCCATTAAAACTAGTATTTACAAAAATGTATTCTTTTAACCCATTAGCTTACAACTGAAGTACGCATTTTAGAATTTGTAGCTAAAACAAGAACTAGAGGAATGTACCCTGGAGATGCTGGCCAGAAAACGAGGCCACAGAAGACACAAGAAAAAAAGGAATCAGGGGTTAGATTTGGTAATAGGATTCAAAATTTTTATCTAAATCTCAAATTTGGTAATTATAAAAAATGCTAACAATCTTGGGTTTTGCACTTTCTTTCCCATTCTCAGCTCATGATTTATTGCTAAAAATATACAGGTACAGTTTCCAACTCTTCACACTTCCTTTTTCAGAGAAGTCACACTTCTTCAAAATTCCCGAAGGCGCATAGATTAAGAAGCTGCCTTTTGTAATGCTTCAGACATTCAGAGAAGCTCTGTTAGTATCAGCTGTCCACTAACGGTGCACTGGAAGGTACACGGAAGAGCAAGCCAACTCGAACCTGAGCTTGAAGGGACAGGAAGTGAACATTCTCAAGTACATTATTTTTCATATTCTTAATCTTTTTCATTATAGGGACGAGCAGATTTAAGGTTAATGCCCTGATAGTACTGTTGTGTAAGGGCTGATACCATGCTGACAGAAGACTTGTCCAATCTTTGGAATGGAGAGGCATGTGTTGTGTAACTTAAATTTTTAATCACCAATAGAATGCCTGATTTTAATTTTTAAGTGCAAAAATGCACATGTACGCAAGTACAGATCCCAGTGTTTTGTCAGTGGAAACCTCAGTAAGTATGACTTTGTTAAGATGTACCTTCCCTCAGTGCAATGCCATTAATGTTACTTACACCAATACAAATTTTATATGCACACTGTTATTCATGATCAAGATAATACCATTTGACAGACTGAAGCAGTGAGAACTAATTAGAAAGTAAAATCTTACAGACCAACCAGACCTAGAATCAGATTAGTGTTCTAATTTTTAGGCTTACCTCGAATAGCTGTATTTTTACTCCTTGTGGATAAGTTTACTGTGATAAAGACTAAAATATTAGGAATGTATATCTATGTTGCATGAGTTCTAGTTGTTATTAAATGAAAGCTCAGAGCCAGATATCAGGGACAATCTGGAATATCAGAGAGAGGAAACAGACCACAGTCAAATCTCACCCAGCCATACTTGTGGCTTCAACTGTCTCACCTGTCTTTCTACGCCTGCCTTAAATACCATCTTAGCCCAGTTGTTTCACATCCAGGTTAATATTAAAGGTGTGAGCTACTACTGTTTGGTAGTTAGCCTTGAACTCAAATAAACATAGAAAGATCTTCTCTATCTCTGGAGTTATGGGATTAAAGGCCTGGCACCACCACTGCCTGCCTGGAACTCCCTCTGTAAACCAAGATGGCCTCCAACTCAGATCTGCTGGGATCAAAGGTGCAGGTCACCACTCCTGTTTTCCAGTGCTGGGATTAAAGGTGTGAGTTACCACTCTCTAATTCTGCTGGATTGACTGTGAGTGGGTCTGTTCTCTGATATTCCAGATTGATTTTTATTAAATATTATCACCACACATCCCTCAACATAAGACTCATGCCCCTCAAAGGTTCGTTCATTCTTTATGTCTCCCTACTAAACGCACTTCCTAGAATCACCAAACCCCTGGATTTTGGTTGCTTAACAGGTTAGGTCACACTATGAACTCCATCACCTTCAATCCTTAACTGTGCGGGAGGGAAGGAGGGTACATTCCCGATTCCCGGGCCCCCTCATTTCCTGCGGGAGGGAAGGAGGGTACATTCCCGATTCCCGGGCTCCCTCATTTCCAGCTTCCCGGGGATGGCAGTGTGTAAGAAGAATCTCACCAGAGTTTTTGTGTACTCTTCTAAGTTCTGGGAACTACTCACTACTCACACAGTATTTCCTTTGTTTCTTGAGTAAACACCTTCCTAACCAGCACGTTTTAAAAAAGTTAGCAAACTAAAAGTAAATTAATGTCACTAACATGAAATAATCATTATCGTTACTTTTGAAAGCTCAGGGGCAGTTTTATTAGAGTTGAAAAAGAAAACACCCAAGGCAGCACACTGTAGATCTCAGCAGCTACCAGGAGCAGGGAAGGAAAAAAACATAGTATAAGTCAGCATGGAGGTCTTTGACACGTGGCGGACAGGCAGGCTTTAGAGAACTCACCGAAGAAGCATGTCTAGGTTCATTAGGTAAGTGAAACAAGAGCAGCAGAAGGTAAAGCTGACAGGTGGACAGAGTCAGCTGAGCCTCCCGGCTGCTGGGCTTGTGCCTAGGAAGAGGAAGGGCAGGTATAGTGTCTAATTAAAGGGAAAATTGCGCTGCTTATCTCTGTAGCCTGGCCTAAGGAAATCCCTTTTCTCAGAAGTGGTGCCTTGGCCAGGTGACGGGCCGAGCCCAACCCGACTATTAGGTTTCCACCCACGCCGGAGGTTCCATCCTCTTGAGGGCAACACATTTTTTCTTAATGAGTCTTTATTGCTACTCCAGCACTCTGCACTTTGAAGAGGTAACTCTAAAATCCTTCAGGAATCAGATTAGAGATATGGGCTCTCTGACATCTGGAATTTCTGGCCTTTAGAAAGGACTGCTAAGAGGCCCAAGTGCAGTTTTGTTTTTTATCCATGAAAGACTCGGTTACTTTTCTTTAGCATCCCTTTTACTCTAAAATTGCCTATTTTTTATCTCCCGTTCTCACAAATCCCCCACCTTTGAAGAGGTAACCATAACTGCTGTTATGGAATTGGGGTGATGATTTTTCTGGCTTTTTCCAGCTGGATGGAGGTGTAGGGTTTGGTGGTCAAGGGTATTCCTCAAGTGTGCCTTTTTAAAAGACCCCACAAATATATCAGTAATTCCATCTGTTTAATACCCGAGTATAGGGAAGGAAGAAAGTCTTTGATGGTGCCTGGAAAGATGTGAGGGCGAAGTAAAGGACACAGTCATGGGCATTAAGAGTTCTAGGTGGGGAACCAGGAGAAGCCAGGGCAGAGAAGGTATTCACAATTTACAGATCACAGTCCACTAGAATCTCTTAATCCATTCACGGGGCTTCTCAATTTTTCCTTTGGCCTCCGAGGCTGAACTGCTTTTAGGCAATTTGAATTATTGGACTAGCTAGAATCACATCTCTCCCAGATTCATTTGATGGGGGGTGGTGGGGGGGTGGGGGGAGGTGGGGGGGTGGGGGGGGTGGGGGGGCGTGGGGGTGGGGGGGTGGGGGGGGTGGGGGGGGAAAGAATTTCAACTTTCACTCAATTTTAATTAATTAATTAGTTTTAGAAGTCCAGTTACCTTAGTTCATTTAAAATAAGGAAAAAGTCATGGTGCCATGCAATATATACTTGGTTCTTTAGATAATAATTGTGATAAATGGCAGAAAGAATTAGAGAGTGTTGCTCTTGTGATCCATACAAAACATCAACATTATGGTTGTACATTTTTAAAGACATATCTTACTTTTTGAGTACTTTATGTGGGCATAGGAATGCAATTTAGAAAGGAAAAATCAGATGGGAACTCCTCAACCTTTTAAAATCATAGAACTAGAAAAGCGATATTGAATTTTCATGCTGATTTTATGCAGCTTTTATACAATATCTTGACTTAAATCCAAGAACAAACTCAAGACTCTCCTCTATTTCTGGTAAACAGCTGCATGGTAAACTCAGATTAATTTTTCCCCCTGGATTTTTTACCTGGGAGTGGTTGTCTTAATATTTTATTTAAAGAAGGTTTGGCACTTTTATACTTTCATACCATTGTTAATATTTTTTTGGATCTCAGGAATGTTCATATTCTTTTTTCCCTTTGTCTCATGAAGTTATCTCCCTCCTTTTATTGAAAATAGATTCTTTTCTCATACAACATATCCTGGTTACAGCTTCCTCTCCTTCTGTTTCTCCCATTTCCTTCCCATCTCCCCTCCCGTCTGGATCCACTTTCTTTCTGTCTCTTTTATAAAGGAACAGTCTTTTAAGAGATAACAACCAAGCATGGCAAAATAAAATAAGATGAAGCAAAACCTGTAATAATGAAGTTGGACAAGGCAAATCAACAGAAGGAAAAGATCCCAAGAGAAGGCACAAGATTCAGATGCACTCATTTACACAGTAAGGAGTCCCATAAAAGCTATGTTATATAACCAGAGGACCAGCTTCAGACCCCTGTGGGCACTGTGCTTGCTGCTTCAAACTCCGAGTTCATATGATCTTTGCTCATGTTGATATAAAGGACATTGTTCTCCTGGTGCCCTTCATCTCCTCTGGCTCTTACACACTTTTTACCTCCTCTTGCATGGGTTCCCTGAGTTCTGAGGGAGGAATTAGATGGCGACATCCCAATTAGAGCTGTGCGTTCCAAGGTCTCTTTTTCTGTATACTGTCTGTCTGTGGGTCCCTGTATCTCTTGCCATCTGTTGCAGGATGCCTCTTGGATGATGGCTGAATAAGGCACTCATCAATGAGTATAGCAGAATATCATTAGGAATCATTGTATCACTGCTTTAAAAAAAAGATTAGTAGTATCTGGTTTTACCCCAGGCCTCTAGGCTATATAGTTTATGGTCCCAAGCACTGTTAAGTATTGCTTCCTTCTCATGGAGTGGGCCTTAAGTCAAGACAGATGTTGGTTGGTTACTCCCCACAGAGGATGGCCAGTTGGGACTCTGTCCCCTCCACTATTTAGAGACTTCATTAGGCCTGTCTTCATGTATTTCCACTGCAGCAGGTTTCCATACAATCCCTTAATTTCCCCTCAGTTCTTTCCTCTGAATCCCCTCCCTCAACTCCATCTCCCCTCCTTACCTGATCCTCTTGCTCTCATAATCCCACCCCGCTTTACCTATAAAATATATTTTATTTCCTCTCCTAGGGAGATCCCTGTGTTCCCCAAGCCCCTTCCTCTATACCCAACTGTAGGTCTACTGATGGGCTGTAGCCTGGTTAACATTCACTGAACAGCTAGTAACTACATATAAGTACATACATGTCGTATTTATCTTTCTGAGTCTGGGTTACCTCACTCAGGATGATTTTTTTTTTCTAGTTTCATCCATTTGCCTGCGAATTTCATGATGTCATTTTTTAAATGTCTGAGTAATGTTCGATTCTAAGATTCATATTCTTTATAGCCGACACACCATAGGCTGTAGTGTCTGCTAAGTCAGCCTCAGATTGCTTCACTTTACTTTCTGCATCTGTTTGTATTACCAGTCTCATTCATGTTACTTCCGCACCCCCGTCAGCAGGCCTCCAAGAATACTTTGCAACTTGTCAACAGAGTATTGAATCCAGCTCACAGACAATTTTCAAAACATTTGTCTAATACTCCCACAGATACTCACATTAGATCTAGAATGCCAAGTTCACTTCCTGAGGAGTCCACACAGAAGATCATAATGTATACTAACTAGTCCATTGTCAGATCTTCCAATTATTAATCTTCCTGGGAAATTACAAATATTTCATCTCATTTAGATACCAAAGGGAATGTATCCTTGATGATTTGCTGTTGTATAATTTCACTGTAGGGCCTGGAAGAACTTGGAAAGCTACAGCTTCCTCTGGATGTCGAAGATGAGAATGTCCTTGATCATGACTACACTGGACAGACCAGATGACCGGGGAGCTAGGGCGGGCTTGGGTTGAGGTGGGGAATGGACATGTGCGTGCAAGCCTTATCTCCAGGAGCTTTCCCCCACCCCCCATCTGCCCATTGACTTTTATGTTGAAACAACAGTGCGCCCATCTCTCTTGGCTGCAGTAAGCATTGCACTGTTGAAATTGAGCCAAGCTCATTGCTGTCCTATATCTGCGTATTATCTTTCTTACTAAAAAGGAAATCATTAATGCATAGTTGTCCACATAACATCTTATATTGATTTAAGTCTAATATCTCCAGAGTGTTATCCTTTGGACTATTAAAGAAACACAGTGAATTGTTTTAACCTTTGGTTATACTTTCCTGTGGGGGTGTTTACCACAATGCAGATGCCAAAATTAACCTTTTTTTATTGTCAAGTCCATTGAGGATCTGGAGCTCAAAGAGTCAGTCACCCAGGCCTGGGAGGAGCCGCTCCTTTTCTCTATTCTTTAAGCTTCTGAGAATGAATCAAAGACCTTGCATGACTGTGGCTTCACTTGGAAGCATTGAAGGCACGCGTGCGTGCGTGCGTGCGTGCGTGTGTGTGTGTGTGTGTGTGTGTGTGTGTGTGTGTGTGTGTGTGTGTGTGTGTATGTGCATTGACCCTCCTCTGTGCTGACTAGACACTGACTAGAATCTACCTAGTGAGGTCTCCATGGCTCCACCCAACAAGAGTACAGGCGACTTGGCATAGTTTCAGGATATTTTGAGATCTGTCCCTAAGTACCTTAGGACCTTGTTGACTTTGGAGGGCAGCGGACAAAATATTGTTTCTTTAAATTCCTCATCCATTAGCGCAGGCCTCCAGTTATGGTTGTTGAACACTCCAAAGTTATTTACACCGGTCTGGTAATTTTAAATACTGTATGATATTTAGAAAAGCTTGGACAAAAGCCAAACACTTTTAAATGAACCCAAAGAGACAGTTTGTGTTCTTCAAGCCAATTCCTGTGACAGATAACGAAGAGCAGGTCAATAACTGCATCGATTTAAGAGAAGTCTGATATCAATGCACTGACCCTTGATCATAGAAATGTTTATATCATACATATATTGTCTCCAGGTCTCATCTTTTGCCTTATTTAACTTACTCAGACCTTTGTCACTTACACAAGAGTCTCAGCTTTCTTTCCCATTTTGGAAGTGTCCAGCCATCTTAGTCTTCATACACAAACACTTCTTTATTAAAATATTTTAATTCTTACCTTCATTTTATTTGCCTTTCCTTATTTTTACATTTGTTTTCTTTCTTAATAGCATGACATATAGTTAACACTAACAGGTCATGTTCTTCCATGATTTCACGTGCAAAGACAATGGCATTGACGTATTCTGTCATAAAGATGGGTGTAGCCCATGAAAATCAGTTCACTGAATTTTCTTTAAATAATATTGTGGATGTGTAAAGCAAGTAGGAAATGCTTGCATAGGAACAAGCTTCAGGTGTAGGCACTCCTGGATTGCCATATCACATCTCTTGTTTTCAGCACAGAAAGCCTTGTTGTGAAATGCCAGGTAACATGGAAGTAGACTTGGGAAGGGATACCGTTCTTCTGATAGTGGGATAGGGTTTTGCTCTTGAGCCAGTGGTAGTTTATCCTTTTCCAGTCTGGAGCTGCTGTAGAATAAGATTACAAAAATATTTGTAATCCCACAGCACGATCTGCATGATCAGCCTTTGAACCTGGTCTTTCCAGGGTCAGGGGACGGATAACTCTCTGGACTCTCAGTATGATCTCTAGTTTCTGGATATTATGATATGTTTGTCAGTAAGTTCTTTTCCATCAACAATTTCATAAAGCATCTTTTAGTCAGATTGTCTTCTTTGAACAATTTTAAAAAGTATATATCTTTATTATGTATGTATGAATACACCAGACATTGTGTATAGCTTGCAGGAATTTTTTTTTCTTCTACTATGTGGGTTCTGAGGATCGAAATCAGTTCATTAGGCATGGTGGCAAGCACCTTTACTCACCTAGCCATCTCCGTGGTCCAAATGGTATCCTCTGATAGTTTAGTGCCCAAAGGCTAATGTGGTGGATTGTCATGATATGTAGCTTTCACAACATTTTTCTACATCCATACTAGTTTGATTGTTTCCCAGGAGTTCCAGTCCTTAGACTAAGCCTTGTCTGAGTACAAAAGCAGAGTTTAGGTTTCCAGAGGGTACAACAGGGAGCACAAATATTTTTGTAATCTTATTCTACAGCAGCTCCAGACAGTAGTGGCCTTAGCCTGAAGTGCTGTTACACTTTATACATTTTGGCAGGGTCCTGGTGCCTCTAACAGCTTGATGAGCTACCATATGGTGTGTCCACAGGTCCCAGAGTGGCCATCAGAGGAGTTAGCCTGAGACTTAGTTGCTTAATTTAAAATTTATTTTATATATTTTTTTGTGCTTTTGTGGCACTAAACGTTGAATTGAGGACCTTGTCCTTGTTAGAGAAGCATAGTGCAACTGAGCTACATTCAGTGTTGCTTTAAATTCCGTGTGATAAATCCAGCATTCCTACTATACCCTATATTGCTTCTCCTGTTTTATTTTTTTTATTGTTGTTGTCTTGTTTTTTAATTTTTTAAAATTAGTTTGTCTTGCAATTTGTTGTTGAATTTTAGACATGAAGGGCCTGGTGAAAGAAACTTTGCTCTATGGGCTTGTAGTAAAAATGGCAGCATGTATGGGTGGAGCAGAAGCATTCTGCCATTCTGTGTTTATCTCAAGTCTTTTGGTGAGCATGTACTGCCTCATGTGGACTTCCTTAGTTTGAGTTGGTTCCTGTCGCATGAATAAATGAGACTCAGGGATAGATTTCTGAAGAAGTCGGAGATATTAGAGAGAATCAACACCACAGTCAGATCTTACCCAGCTGTCTTCCTGCTTCCTCCAGCCTTGCTTCCTTTGGCTTGGCTTAGCTCACTCTATGCCTGCCTTAAGCTTAAATACTCTCTAGGTAAATTAAGGCATGGCCCCACCACTGCCTGCCTGGGAGCCTGGAATTCCTTCTATAATCTGAAGTGATCTTGACTCAGTTGGGATTAAGGGTGTAGTTCACCACTCCCAGGATACTCCCTGTGCTGAGATTAAAGGTTTGAATCACCACTCTCTGATTCTCCTAGACTGACTGTGGTTAGAGCTCTGGGACTTCTGGAGCTTTTATTAAATACCCACAGAGACTGTGGGTAGACTCCCTCTGATATCTCCAAAACTTCTGAAACTTTTATTGAATCCCCACAGGTTCTTACCTCTAGTACAGGCTGGAATTGGAGGTTTCACTTTGCCCAGGTGGGTTTAGGGTTTGGAAAAGTATTTTCTCACCTGGTGTCTTACACCAAGACTACAACTCTTATAGAGAAAAGCATTTAATTGGGGCCCGCTTACAGGTTTAGAGGTTTAGTCCATTATTGTCCTGGCAGGAAGCATTGTGGTACCTAGGCAGACATGGTGCTGGAGAAAGAGCTGAGAGAGGAAGAGATTCTGGGCCTGGCTTGAGCATCAGACCTCAAAGGCCACTCCCAGTGACACACTTCCTCAATAAGGTACTCCTACTCCAACATGGCCACACCTCCTAATAGCACCACTCCCAATGAGTCTATGTAGGCCATTTTCAGTTAAAAGCCCCCACATGTGGTTAATACTGATAAATATTATGTTTCAAAAGATGGTTTCTTTCTTCATTCCATGGCTAGAAGCTCAAGTCAGAACTCACATACAGCTCCTAGGGATAAGATTTGTGAAGCCGTTGAGCACTCTCTATGAATTTCCAATTAATCTTATTCTGCTATAATAACTGTGAAACCTTTAGGCTGTGGGTTTTGAAACAGTTTCATCCCAGTTGATTTTATACAAATTTAAACCAAAGTAGATATTTGTTCGCCTAGTATTCAGAGAAGCGTGGTTTCTGTTGTCTATCTCTTTAGTACTTGGACCATGAGACTCTCTCAGGGACATTCATCGATAGCAGTGGACAGTTTGTGTCGGAGCAGGCTACAGGCATTAGCCGGAATCCGTACTGTGGGTATGAGCACCAGACCCTGTCCAGTCAGGAACGCCTAGAAGAGGATGCATTGCTTGCCGCCTCAAAGTGGCAGGTGCCTGATGTGGACCCAGTCCCTTTTGTGAAGAGCACCGACCCATCCTCCAGCTACTTTGTCATCTTGAATTCTGCAGCCTTCTTCAAGGTGGGAAGCCAGCTGGAGGTGTTGGTTCACGTGCAAGATTTTCAAGGGAAGCCCAAGAAATATGGAGGGGACTACATACAGGCCAGAATCCATTCGCCTAAGCTGCAGGCGGGGGCTGTGGGCAGGGTGGTAGACTACCAGAATGGATTTTATAAAGTGTTTTTTACCTTGCTCTGGCCTGGCAGAGTCAGTGTGTCCATATCTCTGGTTCACCCCAGTGAAGGGATTAGAGTTCTTCAGTACCTGCAGGAAGAGAAACCGGACAGGGTCTATTTCAAGAGTCTCTTCCGCTCCGGAAGGATTTCGGAAACAATGAAGTGCAACGTGTGTCTCCCGGGAAGTCTTCCCTTGTGCAACTTCACAGACCTCTATACCGGGGAGCCCTGGTTCTGCTTCAAACCAAAGAAACTCCCATGCAGCAGCAGGATCAACCACTTCAAGGGCGGATACATGAAGGGCCTTCTCACTGCTGCAGAAAGTGCTTTCTTTCAGAGGTACGTTGTCCCGATTCGGGGGGTGGTGGTGGTGGTAAAGACTTCTCCCCCATTGTCTTTGCCATTTTTAGGAGACTCTTTTAACTAAGCATTTCATGTCTGTCTCAACCTGGCCCCATTCACAAGAGGCGTTGCATGAGAAAACAGAGATTTGCACTTTGGTTCAGTGTTTTAAAAGTGAAGTTTAGTGTTTAACTTCAGATTAAAGACTTTCACCCTCATTTTCTATTCTTATTCTGCTGTGTTTTATGTTAGGACACACACCATGTTTATTGCTATATAGGCTAGAATACTTAATCACAGAATAGTTTTTTTTTTTTTTTTTTTAATTCAAGAATATCGGGTGATGGCTCAGTACGTGCTTTCTGTGCAAGTGTGACACCTGAGTTCTGTCCTCTGAATCCACATTAAAGAGCCTGCTGCAGCACACATCTGTAATCCCAGCACTCCTGTGGCAAGATGGGGTGCAGAAATATGAGATTTGTCCAGAAGTTTGCAAACCAGCTAGCCTGGAAGGCACCCTGGAGTGGCAAAAACAAGATAAGCCCTATCATAACAGGGGGAAGGCAAGAATCAACTCCCTGTCTCCACCCCAGAATAGATGTATTGAGGGCCAGTCACTGGTGCTTCAGGAGCATGTGAAGATAAAATCTGAAGACACAAGCTCAGTTTTCAACTATTATAAGTATTTGTTTATAATAAAAGGTTGTAGCTATAACAGTATTACTGAGTTAACTTAGTAAGCATAGACTCAAGGTGTTCCAGAGAAAAACCTATTATTTTGGCAGCTGTTGGAAATATTATGGTATTGTGCTCTAATATCTATTTTGAACATAAAACATTTTTTTCCAGCATAGTTAGTATGTGGTAGTGGGCAGAATGAAAAATATATAAAGTCTGAATTAAAATTTGTGTTTTCAACATTGCATGCAATCTGGGGTGAAATAATAATCCTAAGGAAAAGTTATGTTGGATAGAAGAAATTACGTCTGCTGACCTCTTGTAGTAGGATAACTATGGCTGACAGCAGCCGACTGAATGTTAAGACAAATGACTAGAGTGAAGTCTGAATGTTTCCAGCATAAAGAAGAGGCAAATATTTGCGATGATATGCCATTTTCCCTTTCCTTTCAAAAAATGATTTATTTATTATATACATAGTGACCTTTTAAAACATTTCTGATCTTCGTGGCGTAACTGTGGGTGATTCTGACCTCTCATATTCCAGACTGATTTTTATTAAATATACAACGTATCAACATAAAGAGATTTATTTTTGTGTGTGTTGTTGTTTTCCTGCATGTGTGTATGCACACCGTGTGCATGCTTGGTGTCCATGGAGGTCAGAAGAAAGCACTGGATCCCCTGGAACAAGCTCGCAATGACTGTGAACCATGATGTAGGTTCTGGGAGTCCAACTCAGGTCCTCTATAAGAGCAGCGAGGGCTCTTACCCATGCAGCCATCTCTTCAGCCCTTATACTTTCAATTTTTTAACTGAAAATATTTTTAATATGACATATTTTGACAGTATTCTTTCTTCTTTCCCACCTCCTTCCAGCTCTTAACCCTACAAATATTTTTTACCTGTATATGAACTGCTTTCTTGTAAGACTCCGGTAGAGAACTATTTTTCTTGAGTAAAGTTAGACATCTTGGAGTTTTAATATTTAATATTTTATTTCCGCTCATGCTGGCAGAAAAAATGTTTTTGTGAAGCATGTAGTCATAGGGGTTTCTTAGATAAAACTGATTTATTTCCACAAATTAACTTGTCCTGTTGTTATTTCAGACCTCATGTCAGGCATTTATTTACAGGGCCAGCAGAGGGAGCCCGATTCCATGCATTTACTGGCTAGTGCTTTAGAAGACCAGTATTTTGTGTGGCCGAGTAAAAAACAAAACAAAAGAAAAAAACAACAAGAATCCTACACACAAATCTAAAAGTTTATTTATATCTATTCATTTTTTTTGAGACATGGTTTCTCTGTGTAGCCTTGGTGTCTCTAAACTTGTTCTGTAAACTAGGATAGCCTTGAACTCACAGAGATCTCTGCCTGCCCCTGTCTCCCAAGTACTGGGATTAAAGGCGTGCCAACACCATTATTAAAAATGTACAAATGGATACTTAGACATATTTAAGACCGAGTCTCACTATATAACTGGCAGGTAAGCCCACATTCCTGATACAGCCACATAAATGATAAAAATTACAGGTGTGTGCTAGCATGCCAAGTCTCAAGTTTTTTTTTTTTAATTTTAAAATTAAATTTATTTAAAAATTTTAATATATGTGTACTGTATTTACATATCTTAATCTTGAGCTCAGACCCTAGACTTAGTATTTTTCAATGAGTATCAGCAGATTATTTTATTTCTATGCATTTTTGCCTATATGTAAAGATTATCCAATTGCTCTTTTCTGGAGCTGTCAGTCTGCATAGTGGTTCCCCAATGAAGAAGTAGAAACATGCTCATAATTTAACCAAGTTCCATGTGGCAAATAGTGGGATAAAGGGAAAGAGAGTTGAGTAGTGAAACATTTAAAGACATTGATAACACTGAATTCCAACCATTAGCGACAAAAGCACGCAGAAAACCCTCTTACTATGGAAGGAGAAAGAGCCTTGTGCCTGCCCTGACTTGCAGATCCTGGGAGTGGCGGACTAATGGCATAGTGTAGCATAGAATTATCATAAAGCCCTCCAGCTGGGATGTTTGCTAGGGAAAGCTTACATTTGATGGAAACCTAATAATTAAGTTTTGTTTTGTTACCCTTCGTACTGCCGAGGTTCTAGGTAGCAGCAGGCTACCTCAAAGAAAAAGGTGACGATTGTAGGGACCTCGGGACATACTGTTGTGAGCTTCAGGAACTTGAGTTTGTCACCTTTGTTCTTACCTGTGTACCCTTGCTTAGGTTAGAAAATAAACTAAGAAGCTTTGATGTCACTTTGTTTGTAATAGGATCTCACAGTAGCCCAGGCTGGCTTCAGATTTGTGGTGAGCCTCCTCATTTTCCCAGGTGTTGGAATCATAGACAATTAACTGCACCTCTCCAGCCTTGGCATTTGGTTCTTCAAATGATAGGTGCATGATTAAGGATCTTTATTATTCACCTTTGGGAGAGAGTAAATGTTGGTCTTGGGAAGGACTCTCCCTCAGAGATTCTATTATAAAGGTAGACATTTCAAAATGACAGTATAACGGAGAAGTTTTTCTTTTATTTGAACATGATTTATACTTTTTTTTTCCTTCTGGGCATGGTGGTTTTATCCCTGTAACCTAAACTCAAGAGGCCGGGGCAAGAGGGTTGAGAGTTGAAGGGTAGTTTGGGTGCAAACAGAATAGAACATAACAGAAAAAGGGCACAACTGATAGCTCAGTTTGTAAAGTGATTGCTGTACAGACATGAGGACTCCGGTTAGGTCTCTAGAATGCACTGAAGGTCTGGGTGTGGTGATGTACATGTTTGAGCCCAGCAAGGAGGTGGCAAAGTCAAGCACACTCCTGGGGCTTACAAGCCAGCCAGCCTAGCCTACTCAGGCACCCAGGGCCATGTGAAACCGTCTGAGGTTGTTCTCTGGCCTTCCTACCATACGTTTACACACACAGGCGTGTACATATGCATACCTATACTCACGTATGCACACACAAACTCAACCGATCAAACCAGTAAAAGTAAGCAAACAGTCACCACCTAGCTGCTTTTAAGTTTTTGGGAACACTTTGGTGTTATCACTGCCCGCCTAGCTTCTTATAGATTCTTAGTTGTTAGTGTTTTCCGTATCTTTTCCTCACCAGGTGCTTTATATGTATTTTTTGTATATTTCACCCTTGAACCATTTAAGAGTAAGCTACTTCCATCACAGCACTGACCCAGTAGCATACATCTCCTAAGAGCGTGGTCCAGCGTGTAATCCTAACAGTTAGCACAGTTGGGACATTTGTCATTGACCCAGCACTGTTGACCAGTGCATCTCATTCATGTTTGGCTTTCCCCAGTAGTGTCTTTATTAATTTAAACTATGATCACATTCTATACTTGGTTATCTTTCAAATCTAGGAAAGTTCGTTCATCTCTTTTGCTTTTTTATAATATGGACAGTTTCGATATTGATTGGTGTTTTTTTTTACTTTAGATTTGCTTTGTTTTCATATGGTTAAATTAAAGTTAAGTATTTTTGCAGGAAAATTACAGAGAAAACTGTCCTTCAAGCATTATGTGAAAGTTATGTATTTCTGGATAATAAACCCTAAGCTCATAAGAGTGGCTTATATATGCCCTCTTGAAAGCCACCAAATGTCATGATGTAAGATGATGGAATTCTGTTATTCTCCAGTGTAGCCGGCCCTGTATATATCCTTCATTACTGGTTTTTCTGTCTCCTTCTGTGGAATATCAGTTCCTATTATGGAGAAGGTTCTGGGAGTTTTGCCATATAAGCCAGAGCTAGGGTGGTGCCCAGAATATAAATAAAACTTCCTAGTCATCTTTAGGATGAACACATTGTTCTGAAATTGATGGGCAGTGAGAATATCCCAATGGGAGGCCAAGTAGTTTTTTTTAGCTTGTTTTTGAGATGAGTGTAAGAGTCCTGACAGGGACTGTTCTGGAATAGCTGTACTGGATTTCCATCCTTTGCTGCTGGCTTACACTCTCCTTCAGTTTCTCAAAAGAACTTACTGAGTGTAGATCTAGTCCATGGCCTGTGCTAATTGCTAAAGACCCCAAGGTGAGTGAAGCCCCACCTTTATCCTTGAGGAGTATGTGTTGTAGTCAGGGGAGAAGGCACCACTGAGTCCGAACTGGTGGACAAAGTACTTTTTGAGTACTGTTTGGAGGCAAGTGATCTCCCGGGGACTCCTCTCAGACCTGGGTGTGTCTGAGGAACCTAGCATGTGACTTAGTTTAGCACAGACTTGTGGCTTCAAAACAATGTAATATCAAAGTAGAATTCTCTGATTCCAAAAGGAATATTTAACCCAGAGTTAGACACTCTGGAGTTTATGTTCTTAAGACTGGTTAAGCAATACATACAGTTTGTTTGTTTGTTTATTTGTGTGTGTTTGTGGTGTGTTAACAACAGTGAGAACATGCTGAGGCTCTAGTAAATTTCTCTCAAGAGCCCTAGCTTATTAACTATTAGTCATGCCGGGTTTTTTTCTGCTTCACCATAAGGTGCAGTGAAAGCATGTGTATTTTTTCACATACACATAAAGATACACAACTTCAAACAAATGCCCCTGAATCTCAATCTAAGCTTGTGCTTTTCCCTTTATTTTCTTCTAAAGTGGTGTCAATATCAAAATGCCGATCAACTCCAGTGGACCTGACTGGGTGACTGTGATTTCCAGAAGAGTAAAAGGTAAAAATAAATGATGATTTTTTTTTAATTTTAAGAAATTTTTGTTTCTTATTTTATGAGTGTTTCCCCTGCATGTTTGTATGTACACTACAGTGTAGCTGGAAGTTTCTCTGTCCTGCCTAGCCCCTAGGTTAGGACGAATCCTCCCATCCTCGGTCCCACAGCTGCTTATAAAATAATTACTCAGAGGCTTATATTGATTACAGACTGTTTGGTCTATGTCTCAGGTGATTACTAGCTAGTTCTTTTATTTTTCTGAAATTAGCTCATTTTTATTAATCTGTGTGGCTGGTGACTTATCTCTGTTCTATCACATCTTGTTCCTCGGGTGGCTGGGTTGCATCTCCCAGACTCTGCACTTCTTCTCCAGTCTCTGTGCTTGGATTTCCTGCCTGGCTGTAAGCTGTTTTACCATTTGCCAAAACAGTCTCTTTATTAACCAATGGTAGCAACACATATTCACAGGGTACATTCACCCCACAGCACTATAGGCACGCAGTACCCTCAGGAGTCAGGTAAAGATGTCGGATCTCCTGGGGCTGGAGTCTCGGAAGGCTGTGAGTGACCATGTAGGTTCAGGAACCAGCCTGGGCCCTCTGCGGGAGCAGCCATGCTTTTAACTACTGAGTCATCTCTTCAGCCCAGATGTGTTGTTTTGTTGTAGAGGGGATTGATGTACAAAACATTTTTCACGCATTCATGTCATGGCCTCTTCTGAGCACAAGCATTAAGAGCTTATGTTTAAAAATCAACTAGATCCTGTGTACTTAATTCTGACTTTTCTAGGTGTGCAATGTAAAAGTTGTTTTCTTTTTCTTCCATTATACACTATATTTATCTCTGCAGGAGCCTCTAGAGCTATGTTGTCCAATATGGAAGCTTCTAGCTTTTTGTGGCCATTAAAATAGAAATGACTTAAAATGAAATAAAATTAAAAAACCAGCTTTTAAAATCACATACTCAGAAACTTCATTATTTTTGTTAGTATGTAAAAAGTTCTGTTGGATAGCGTTGTTCTATAGATAATCAAGACGTTCGTGTAAATTGTCATGGAAATTATTAAACACTTTATTAGAGAAGGGACTTGGGACTCAGTAGAAAAGTGCCCATTTTTCGCATGCCCAAGGGCCTGGGCTCTGTCCGTGGTTGACACTGACACACATAAGCACATACAAATTGGTGTGTTGATGCAATTCTGATCTACTGGTGTAAGTATTAATAATGAAGAGTAAGCTTGGAGCATCAACTTATATCTGTCATCTTTGGAAGGCTGAGGCTGGGGACCGCTTCGAATTCCAGGCTAACTTGAACTGCAGAGTGAGTTTCAGGCTAGCCTTGGCTACAAAGTGAGCTTCTGTCTCAAAGCATGAAAACCATAAGAGAATAAAACCCAGAGGAGTAAGTGTGATGCCCTCGCTAGAGTAAACTTAGAGAGCAAGAGACTTAACATACATAGGAGAAAGAGCTTTGTGGTTATTGCGGACATTAGTTTTCTGCACAGCATATATTGTGTGTGGATATATACCCTTTGCCACAAGGTACATAATACACATGCACCTGGAAAGATGGATGGCTATTAGGTATCAGTGCCTTGTGTAAGCAGTGTGGAAGGAATCAATGAGCCAGGACCACCTCAAGGGGGCAGTGTGCTCCTTTGTTTCCTGCAAAACCAAACCGGCTGCACCCAGAGATCTAGATTTTCCTCGCAGCATCAAACCAGAAATCTTAAAGTTTTGTTTGTTTGTTTTATTTTTTTTCCTAGTTAAATGAGTTTTAAAATGTGACAGTTAAATATTTTAAAATACTGGTATCTGGTTCGGAATTCATGAAAAGTTATATGATATAAAAAAGATTTGTAGGCCAGATATGCAGTCTCTGGCTTCCACAGTTAGGCAGACATCTCAGCCTTCTGATGATCTGTTTCTGATTTATTCTTGAACCAGATGACTTGCTTATTGTAGGGGACGTGTGCTGAGCATCATTAGTGAAAATGCTTATCTTCAGCTATCAGAGTTTCTTTTGACCCACGGCCAAAGTGTTAGCAGATGTGGTATTCCTCATTACCACTTCAAACTCCTTACCCCACTAATGAACCCACCCGTCTTCCCTTCCAGTCTGCCATGCTTGCCAGCTTTGTGACCTTACCAGGTGTCCTGTAGTTCTTTCTTCTTCTTCCATATCATGGGTGGACAGAAGGACAGAACATGCCTGAAGACTCTAGGAGCCAATAAGAGGTGGCTCAGCATCAGTACCGAGGGACTTATGGTCACATTGCTTTATATCCACCCACATGCTCTGTTACATTCACACTGTTTTGAAGCAGAGGTTTTACAGTTTGCCTGTGTGGATAGGCCCCAGATCAGCTAGAGATCAGTATGGGCTTGTGATTTTTGAGTAGAGAGAAGATACATTCAATTCACTTGGGAAGTTTTTTATTTTTGCTTTTGTTTTTTAATGGAGGAAAAGTCACTTGAAGTTATTAGGTGCAGAATAAATACTCTGGCTTTGAGTGGGCATATTTTAGTAGGTACATAGTTAGGGGAAAGTTTGCTTTGTGTATCCAAGGACTCAGAACCTCAGAGAGAACTTTGCATATTGACCAGAGGTGTTACTTTTAGACTCTAGACAGGCTATCTGGTTTTTGTTTTTTGTTTTTCCCCCTATGCAAACATTATGTTTCTACTTAAACTTTCATCCACTAACTTCAGCTTCTGTCAGATTCAATTGTAGCCAGGATTTCTGTGATATTCCTTTCAAGATATATTTATTTACTATGTATGTGGTGTCCTGCATGCATGTATGCAGAAGAGGGCGCTAGATCTCATTACGGATTGTGTGAGCCACCATGAGGGTTCTGGGAATTGAACTCAGGACCTCGGAAGAGCAGTCAATGCTCTTAACCTCTGAACTGTCTCTGCAGCACCTCCTCTCAAGATTTATTAATTGGCATGCTAGTGTGAAGTGTAGACTTGCTATTATTTTTTCTTTTAATTTAATTGGCTTTATTTATTTGATTTTTATTCTTGAGACAGGGTTTTATTATGTAGCCTTGGCTATCCTGGAACTCAATATGTAGAATAGGCCGGCCTTAAACTCACAGAGAGTGCTGAGACCAAAGTTATGCACCACTGTGCCCAGCTAATTTGTTTTTGAGATAAAACTCAGCTTAATTCAATCACTAGTGTGTGTGTGTGTGTGTGTGTAGGTGTATGTGTGTGTGGTGTGTGTAGGTGTGTGGTGTGTGTATGTGTGTGTGTGAGTGTGTGTGTGGTGTGTGTGATGTGTGTGTGTGTGGTGTATGTAGGTGTGTGGTGTGTGTATGTGTGTGTGTGTGAGTGTGTGTGTGGTGTGTGTGTGTGTGCACGCGTGCCCACCAGAATTGTTTCAAATTTGACAAATGGGAACATTTTCAGCTTGGGTTCTGTAAACCTACACCGGCCTCAAATGTGATCTTCCTGCCTCAGCCTGCTCTTCGGTGCTGGGATTGTGGGCATGCTCTTCACCCCTGATCTGTGCTCTCTTTATTGAACACATTTTCTTACTTTCTGACACCATAAAATATTTTAAGTTCATTTTGTACCCTCCCCACCCCAGCATTAAGAGTTCAGAATCTTTTCTTAAGCACACAAACACACACACACCTACACACACACACACACACACACACACACACACACACACACACACTTAAACAGGAAAATGATGACAATCACTTTTTAAAATCAGCCTCTTGATAACATTGTCAGGGAAGATACTTAGATTAATATTTAGATGAATTCATAGTCTTTACCACTTGCATATTTTTCCATGACTTTTGTATTTGAAGCTTTTTTTTTCTCCCTACAGGTTTTACTATTTATGTATAAGCTAGTTCATTTCCTCCAAAGATGTATACTTCCTTAAGACTGCTGTAGCACCACCACGTGATACTATAATTTCTGCTAAAAGCAGAAACCGGTTTTTAGTTGGAGTAGACCGGCTTATCAAGGGCGAGTGTCTGGGGACAGACGGACTTTCCCAGTATCAGAATTACCGATGCATTTTCACTAATATCCATACTGTGGTCCCTACACATTCCCAGTTAAATGATTCCCGACCCTTGTTGGAAATTTGAACTCATATCTTACTGGGGACCTCATGAGCCTTGCTGAGATAGTTCCCAAACTTCTGCTCTTAATTCATGTGCTATTTTTTTTTCCATCTTGCTCTTTGTAGGTAGCTGAGGGAAATTTCTCAGCCCCCCTTCCACTCATGTTGTTCTGTTTTTGGTCCAGATAGCCTTCATTAGGCTATGGGATGATGTAGAGATGTACAAGGCTAACCCCACCCCCAGCAGACTTAACTGTCCATCATCAGAAGACCAGCAGTGTCTGCTTGCAGGAGGTCACCACAGCTGGGCTTGATGACTGTTGACATTCCCCACAGGAGGGTCAGGAAAGTGATTGCTCTCTCACCAGCTAGTTCTGTCAGCTATTTGCCTTAAGTGCAGGTGGCCGGTGGGGTCCTGGGTGGGGCTGGAGTATCTAGGCTGGGGAGACTCCATCTGCTGCTACTGAGAAGTCAGCTCGTGTTTCTGAGTGAAGATATTCCAGTGTGTCTACTTTAGGGTCACCACACTTCTGTTAGTAATCCCGCACCCAAGCTCTGTAAGCTCATTGGTTCCCCAGGTGAACTTAGGTAGAACTGAACCTTGGTTTGTTTTGGGGACTGTTGTGGGTGGGGCATAGATGCTGATTAGTCTCCCCTATGAAGAACATTCTTGTAACAGATGGGATAGCATCCTTTGGAGGAAAACATAAGCTTGGCCCTTGAAGAGAAGCCAAGATATTTAGAGAAGGCAGGGCAGTACTTGCAAGTAATCAAAATATACCTTCTGATTTCACATGAGGATTCTCAAAAACATTTATTTTTGAGTAAGCCAAACATGTTTATACTTTGCATAAAGATCTGTCTTGGCAAAGTTTTCCCTTTACTAATATTCAAGATAGCAATTTACTAATATCATATTTTATCGTTGATGTGGGAATGCCTTTCTGTATGCTGTAAATCTCAATCTTTAAATAAAGGAACTGTTTTGGGCCATGACAGGCACCATAGAAGAAGTAGGAGGAGAAATTGGAATAGGTAGGAAAGGAAGGGCAGAGTCAGAGGCAGATCGAGCCAGCTGCCTAAGAAGAAACATGTAAGGAACACAGGTGAGCCACGGGCCACGTGGCAGACAGATTAATAGAAATGGGTTGATTTAAGATGTAAGAGCTAGCTAGCAATGTGCCTGAGCCATAGGCCAAACAGCATCAAGTTAATAGAAGCGTCTGAGTCATTTCTGGAGGCCTGGGCGGCGGGCGGGCGGCTAAGGGTTCTGGCACGGCAGATCTGTGGGTCCAGGCCTCTGGCTGCCCGAGATCAAGAAACCCCACTACTACATATCATCTTAATTTTTATTCCAAAGAAACTGGAGATTAGGGGTTATCTTATCAATTTAAGAGAATTTCATATATTAGTGATCTGAAGGCCTATAAATTTCCAAGAGACACTTTTTAAGCAACTTCAAATTATTTGAAATCCGTCAGAAAACACTGTTGTACAAATTGACCATAAGGGGGCAGTATAGGCACGCACAGTCCACTCCTAAACAGCACTCTGTCTAAAGAATGAATGTCAGGTTCTGTAATTGATTTGCTTTGCTTGACTAAACTCTGGTGGTAAATATAATTAACATTCTCATGGAAACGGTAATTGCTTCCTGTGTGATATATACTTTTCTTTTTAACATGTATTTGACACAAAATAACTGAATCTGCCAAATTACCAGGGGTAAAATTGTAACTTCAGCATCACTTTTAATTCTCATTCCAGTAAATATTTTCTTTGTACCCCAGGTGTGCTCTGCAGCATTGACACATTGACTCACTGGACAGGCAAGATAGCTCAGCTGTTTCAGCCATGCCTGGTAACCAGAGTTTGATCCCTGGCCCTCACTTATCAGAAGGAGAGAACCAGTTCCTACAACGTGTCCTCTGATTTTTATGTGTATTGTGACTGACACACACACACATACACACACACACACACACACACACACACACACACACACACCACTCTCAGACTAAATGTGATAATAATAAAACAGTGAGGGAGTTTTTGGCAAGCTGGAGGCGAAGCAGCACTTGATAACATGCTGAGGTTTGTTTTGCTCACTGTGATGGTGACTTGCTATGTGCCTAAGTTGGTCTTGAACTCCTAAACTGAGTAGTGTAAGCCTCCTGAGCAGTGTAGCTGTAACTCCAAGTGTATCCTGCTATATCTGGCTAAGGAAATTACTCTTGAGTGAGTCAAATAAATGTTTGTTCTCTGCCTTTCTACACTTTCCTTTGGCATTCGTTTGCCAAGCTAAAACTTTTGCCAAATACCAGTTACTTTTCTACTCAGTCTCTGAACCAACAAAGAATTAGTAGATGTCTAAGAGGGGAAATATACACTCTTAGGGATATCCTGCCATTTCTTTGATATATGAAAGCGGAAAATGTCATCTGTAAGCTAGCAGACCAGCAGTAAGTGGGCATAGTTGTATTTATGGGAATAGTTCTCACCATTTTTTTTTTTTTTTGGAGGTGAATATCAGAATACATAATATTTTCCCACTTTTTCACATAAACTAGCAACTTAGAAAACAATGCATTTTAAAAGAGAGAATTGGAGATGTAAAATAATTTGGATTGAGTAAAATGGACAGTGTTAAATAATCTGAAAATACAAATAGGCTGACTTAAATTTCTGGGTCACATAGCACTTACATTTCAGTTGTGGTGTAACTGGTGACAGAGAGGATTGAATTGTGATTGTTGATGAAGCCTGGGGTGTGTAAGGAAGTGACATAAGATGATTGGTGTCATTTGGAGATTATGGATTTGAATGATTAAGAAAGGAGTAAGTTTATATCCTCAGGGAAAAGCCAAAAGAAACGGCTGGCATGTCTGAGCTCCCTTTTTCCTGATGACATGGTGTGGTAACTGGGAAGCTGGGCTTCGGTTCTCACCTGCATGCTTCTGGTTCTGACAGTGTCTTTGTTGGGTCCAGGCCCTTGCTTCTCTTGCTTGCTCTGAACGGCAGGAGTACCATTTGGAACTTTAATGAGATTCTATGAGCTTACATGAAATAACGTGTTTCATTTCCCCAAACAGAGCCTTAACTTGCAAGGGATACTAGCTGTGATCATGTGTTTCGACCTTGCCCTTTGTTGCTTCCACAGTGGTATTTCCCAAGGGAGGTGTTAGGGTAGAGAGATGCTGACTCTCTTTGAGAGGCTTCCTAGTGTCCCGTGTGTAGCTAGCTTACAATGGTGAGTACACACTGCTGATGCTTTTCAGTGCTGCTTATGATTTCTATAATCATCATATGGCATTGCTTTCTTCTCTGTGGTTTACAGTGGTGGTTTACTGAATTAAAATGTGAATTTAGAACACATATACTAAAACCTTTAACAGACTGGGAGACATTGTATTCATATTGCTATATTAATATACATGTGTATACATAATATCATATATATAACTTATTGTGAGATTAAGTCATTATCTGCTTTCAGGCGTTGGTATAAAAAGTGATCCCTTCTTTCTGAAATAATGTTGGGCAGATGCTTTTTGTTGGGTTTTGTCTTCCTTTATTCTTTATTTTGAATATTGATGAACATACACACAGAGGGAATGCCCTTTCCCCCCATGCCCTCCAATACCCCACACCCACTTCTCATCTTCCCATTTTAGTAAGGGGGAAAGCCTGGGATTTCTTCAAGCTGTGACAACAGGAAGTGCTGCCTATAACCTTGCAGGCCAGCAAATATGTGGGCATAGGTTTTTTCTTTGTTTCTGGAAACATTGTGTGTGTATGTGTGTGTGTGTGTGTGCGTGTGCGTGTGCGTGTGCGTGTGCGTGTGCGTGTGCGTGTGCGTGTGTGTGTGTGTGTGTGTGTGTGTGTGTGTACCGAGATGAAATTCAGAATCTCTTAATTCATTTTCCCCTTTTCTTTGCAGAAACTGATGACCTAGAAGTATCTCAAGGTTCAGGAACTTTTCCTTCTGGATATTTCTACAAAGACCAGTGGAGACCCAGGCAGTTTAAGATGCGACGTTTTAATGATCCTGATAACATTACAGAGTGCCTGCAAAGAAAAATTGTCTATTTGTTTGGTGACTCAACAATCAGGCAGTGGTTTGAGTACCTCACCATGTTTGTCCCAGGTTGGTGCCTTTGCTTTGATTTCATAACTATCTCCCATATGTGTGAAATCAGATTTGAAATGAGCAGGCTCCCTGTGGTGCCTGAAGAGAGGCATCAGTTAGGCAAGGAGGCAATTTCTTCATAGAACTCAAGAGGTATCTCAACCCTGGGAGATTCGTGGCAGTGTCTGGTCGGTGGTAGGGTCTGGTAGAAATGTGAGTTCTCACAGA
This sequence comes from Phyllotis vaccarum, assembly GCA_033318265.1. Lineage (NCBI taxonomy): Eukaryota > Metazoa > Chordata > Mammalia > Rodentia > Cricetidae > Phyllotis > Phyllotis vaccarum. The sequence goes on along the minus strand of JARWLC010000019.1, from coordinate 59,486,233 downwards.
GGCCTATCCCACTGTCACTCGCTCTCAGGCTGGTTGAGTCATTTACTTCTCAGGGCTTCATTTCTCTGTGTCAGATTAGGCAGCTAGATTATGTCACCTCACAGGTGGTGTTCACTTCTCTTAACCTGGATTAGACAACAGCTGGCCACCTCTAGAAGTTTCCTTTTCAGTTCTGTTTGGCTCAACTCTAGGTCTATACAGGATTTTACTGGAAGGAATTAGTCAAATGTGTCCTTGTAGCAAAGGTATCTGATGGGCCTCTCATCTGTGGGACTCTGAGGCAGAGATGGCTTCTGGTGAGAGTCTCTGGGCAAGTCCCAGCATTCTTAGCACCTGCCTACCTCTGAGACGACTCCTCAGATCTAGAAAAAGACTGGACTGGCTGGACATGTACACGAATCCACAGGTGGCATTCTTTTCTTTCTCTAAAGTTGTGTGTTTACTTATTAAGGAACAGGTGATGTTTCTGTGTATGGGTGCAGGTGGGTGTGTATGTGAAGGAATGTGCTTGGAGGCCAAGGTCAGTCTTGGGTGTTGTTCTTAGGCTCTGTCCAACTTGTTTTGTGAGGCAGTCTTTCACTGGCCAGTGATCCTGAGAGACCTGGCTGTCCCTGCCTCTACAGCACCGTGATTACAAGTGTGTGTGAGAGACCTTCCTCCTTTGCTTGAGTTTTGGGGATCAAACTCAGGTCCTCATATTTGTACAGAAAGCACAACTGAGCTATCTCCTTAGCCTTGTATTGATATATGTGGGTACTTTGTTTTCACACCCATCTGCACACCAGAAGAGGACATCAAACAGCTATCAGCTGCCATGTGGGTGCTAGGAATTGAGCACAGGACCTTTGAGGAGCAGTGAGTGCTTCTAACCACTGCTTGCCCAGTAAATGGAGCTTCGTTTTTTAATAAAATAAATTCTCATTGTTTTGTGTGTGAGTTGCTGATAAGTTCTTAAATAATCTCTAATTTATTTATTTATTTTTTTAAAGAAAAGGAAATAGATTTTACTCCCCCGAAGTAGAAAGTCAAGTCCTGATTTTCAGTGAAACAGACATGGTTGAGTTCTGGTTAATGAAGCATAGATTGAAAACCTGGAGGAGGAAGTCATATGTGGCACGGTGCTGGGTAAGCCTTGTGCTGACCAGGCAGGCCTTCAAGGCGTCTGCAGTTGCTACTTCATAATTTCTGATGACGTAGCTTGATATTTCCCTTAATAGCAATGATCACAGTGACTGTTTTGATCATTTTCCACCAGACCCTTTACAGACAGATTTTCATCTGATATAATACAGGCCTGTGTGGGTGCCTGATCTTTATCAAAAGAAAACGAACTTGTACTCACTTTGACTCCGTAGTCTACACAGCACTGAACTAAGGAAGCCAATGTGATGGAGAGGCTCAGGGCAGAAAGGAAAGAATGAAGTCAGCCTTAACCCCTAAGGGGAATATAGGACTGTTACAGTCCGATGTGTCCCAGAACTGACTGATGTCTGCCTTGGCTGCCTCATGGTCCCTGTGGTAGGGGGTACTAGAGAGCTGCCAAGGAAATGTGGATGGGATTGTGTTATCAACACTTACTATTATGTGTGTATTTAATCTGAGACAGGTTTCCATGTGTACTCCTGCTAGCCTGCAGCTTGCTTTATGTATCAACGTGGCCTCAACTTTGTGGGGATTCTCCTGCCTCTGCTTTCCACATGCTTATATTTGATAGGAACTGGTGTTAGTCCTTAAGAGCCATGCCCTCTAAACTCTGACATCAAGCCACCCCCTCTCTGGCTTTGTCCTCTCTTGGGAGTTCTCATTTCTCCTTCTTACTTTCTCTGCCACGATATCTATAACCCCCTGTTAATCATACTCATTTGACAATAAAGCTCTTTTATACATAGAAACATCCATTGAGAGTCCGCTGCTGCCTTCTGCCCATCTCCTGCATTCCTCCTAGGAACCCGCTGCCAGATAACTGGGTATATGCTAACCACGCCAATATATGCATAAAATCCTAACGGCTGGGCCATGAAACACAATTAGGAAGGGAGCAGAAGAATTTCTACATTGTGCCGCTGACTCACTTCCTTCCTCTCCCTCGCTTTACTTTCCATTTCTTGAGACAAGGCATCACTATCTGGCTAGTTTAGAACTCACTACTATAGTCTGAAGTTTCTGGCCCAGCCTAGCCCCGTGGTCTGGATCTGCCCTCTCACAGCCGCTTAGTCCCAAATAATCACACAAAGGCTTATATGGCTCAGGATCATTACCAGCTAACTCTTACAACTTAATCCAGCTCATTTTTATTAATCTGCGTATTGCCACGTGGTTCTGTGGCTTTGTCTGAGTCCCATTACAACTTGCCTTTTTGGGCGGCCACTTACGGCATCTCCTTGACTCCGCCCTCCTCCTTCATCTCTGCTTGGGTTTCCCTGCCTACCTCCAAGCTGCCTTGCCATAGGCCAGAACAGTCTCTTTATTAACACATGGCAATAAGCACATTCACAGTGTACAGAAAGACATCCCATGTCATACACTAACATAGACCAGGCTGGCCTCAAACTCAAACTTATATACTTGCCTCTGCCTCCTAGTGCCAGGCCAAGGGCATGTGCCACAACTTAGCTTTGTTATTTCTTATGTTCCACAAGCTTTCTTGTAGGACATTAGTATGATTTTCCAACTACTGGGTACAAGTAAAAGTCAAAGGAAACAAAACCTCTTACTTAAAAAAAAATACTTATTAGAAAAATAAGAAACTTTTTAATTCAGAAGAAAAATTTAGATTATTTTACTTTCTAAAAATTTTATTTATTTATTTATTTTACCTATTTTGAGGCAAGTTCTCTCTCTGTAGCCCTGGAAAGCTATGAACTCAGTAACCCTCTGTCTTAGCCTCCCAAGTGCTGGTATTATGAGCGTATGCTACCATTCTTGGCTTAAAAGTCTATTTTAAATTGACCAATACGTTGATGTATTTATGGGGTATAATATGATATATTGGTCGAATGATCTTACCAAGCTAAATAGCATATCTCTCTTCATATACTTACTTATTTTCAGTGAGAACATGTACAATCTCTTTGAGTGTTTCTGAAGTACGTTATTGTCATGCTGTACACTAGGTCTCACAAATGAACTCTTTCTCATTAGAGTAGGTACCCTTATTAACTTCTCTCTTTTGCTTCTCAAGCTGCCCAGAGTTCCTACTCTCTGAGAGTTAAACTCTTTTTAAAAGTTTTTTTTTTTTGAGTTTATTTTTATTTATTTTGTGTGCATTGGTGTTTTGCCTGCATGTATGTCTGTGTGAGGGTGTCAGATCTTGGACAATTGTTAGTTGCTGTGTGGGTGCTGGTAATTGAACTCAGGTCCTCTGGAAGAGCAATCATTGCTCTTAACTGCCAAACCATCTTTTCAGCCTTCCACCTCTAAAGTTACTACTTATAAGGAAGGTTATGGAGTATTTATTTTTCTGTGTCTGGCTTATTTCACTTAGCATGGCATCCTTCTAGGACTATTCCTGTTTTTGCAAATGACAGAATTTTCCAAAAGTTGTCTGTGGTTACTGAAATGTGCTCATAAAATAAACATTGCAGCTATGCCCCCATCCTGGAAGATAGAATGCTTATTTATTAGAAGGATAATGTATAAATGTATGAATGTTAACCTTCTTCTTAAATATCCAGTGATCTATGAAACTAGCAAGATTTCTTGGCTTAATGCAGGTAACCATCTTAGATATATATGGATTCTGATTGATAGTATTGCTGATTATGGGATGTTTTGGAATGATTTGAATAATCAGGTCACTAGACGAAAGGTTCATTGGTTCAAAATGGGACACAGGGAGTAAGTATTCCTTTTAAACTTTCATTGAGCCTCTTTGTTGTCCCGCTGTGTTTACAAACTGTTTTGCAAAGCCACTTCATTATTCAGAATGTGTGTGTTTAGACCGAATGCTTTCATGGATTTGATCTTTTTTCTTGTTTCAGATTTAGTGGAGTTTAATTTGGGCAGTCCCAAGAATGTTGGCCCCTTCCTTGCAGTGGATCAGAAGCACAACATCTTGCTCAAATATCGCTGTCATGGTCCACCCATCCGCTTCACCAGCGTCTTTAGTAATGAGCTTCATTATGTGGCGAATGAACTGAACGGGATTGTGGGAGGGCAGAACACAGTGGTGGCCATAGCTGTATGGTCTCACTTTAGCACATTCCCCTTAGAAGTCTATATCCGGAGGCTCAGGAACATCCGGCGAGCAGTTGTCCAGCTCCTGGATCGTAGTCCCAAGACTGTGGTTGTCATCCGGACAGGCAATGCCCAAGAGCTGGGACCTGAGGTGAGCCTTTTCAACAGTGACTGGTACAACTTTCAGCTGGACACTATCCTTCGGAGGATGTTCTCAGGGGTTGGAGTCTATCTTGTTGATGCCTGGGAGATGACCTTGGCTCATCATCTACCCCACAAGCTGCATCCAGATGAAGTGATTGTGAAGAACCAGTTGGACATGTTCTTATCTTACGTATGTCCCTTGGAAACCTAACTATCTTCAAGTACACTAAAAGGAATCAAACTTAGTGACCTTTCTAATTGACTTGTATAGAAAATTTGTGATTGACTCCTTTGTGAGATGGATACTGTCAATGTTTTTGACATTTCAAAAAAGAGCTATACTTTGCATAATGACTTGTAAAGAACTTAGGCAGCATAGACTGCATTTGTATCTACCTATAGGATTTTTCCGTCTTGACTTAGCCATTGTAGAGGTCTTATTAACAGCATCTACACACTGTCTTGCCCTTGTAACCAAAGATGCTAACGAGTGAGCGTATTTGAACTAGCTTCTCCTGGGGTGGAGATTTCTGTTAATGTCTATGAGAAGTGTTTTGAGCAAACACAATGGATAGATTTGGTTGGTAGTGCTGGGTTTGCCACTTACCTGGTAAACATGTCTTCATGAATAGCACAAGGCTCCCTCCTCAGGAACAGAGCGCTTTATTGTCAGAACTTCCCATGGCCATGCTGAAGATTGCTGTATCTCAGGAGTTTCTATTGACTTTTTTCCCCTGAATTACTTGTAAAGGCCAGTGTGTGTGGTCAGAATTTTATAATAAGGATATTAACAATTTTTTGCTTTTATCTGGGAAAGAAGCAAAACAGAAGATAAAATCTGTGTTTTGGATTGGTATCCGCATTTGATAATTATTTCTTACTTGATTCAGCAAGTTTTATGTGATGAATACTTATTCTAGAATAACCACTTTTGGAAATAAATATGGAAACAGATTTATTTTTATGTTCTGGAGCTTGTGAGTTTTAAGAACTGACTTTTATGTAAAGACTGCTGCTGACTGTCTTGAGATTGTGGTTTCCCTCACCCGCGGTTCCAAGCATCTCTTTTTTAGGTGTCTTGAAGTATAGACATCAGAAATACACATTAAACCAGATCAGAAGTTAATACAATTAGATATTAAAATCCATGACAGGTATCTTTTGGTTTGGGCATAAAATATAAATACACTTTGTATCATGCTTGGAAGTAAAAAGCTACTGTTTACCTATCTGTTAATAATTTAAAGGTTTTAAATTAAAAATAGTATCATTTAATGAGTAGTTTTTACATTATGAGAGATTATACTTTCCTTCTGATTTCCATAAACAAACATGTATAAACATTGGGTGTCTTTGGAGATAAAGACAGATGCTTTAAGCAAGAAAAATACGCATCATTCAAAGAATGAGAAATTTGGGCTTTTGATGTAGATTTGAATTCTCCCTTTTGCTACTCTTGAGGACCATTAAGTTTATCAAATATTTTGTGATGGAGAGTTTTACAATTGTTTTTGGAGTTTGAGCAGGCCAGTGAAGTTAAATATATTATGACAGCATAGTTTTGTCAGGACTGAAGCTTGAACCTATTGGGGCCTTGTGCATGCTTAGGCAAGCTTTCTAGCACTGAGCTAAAATCTGTACTTTTTTTTTTTTTTTAACTTTCTATTTTTTTAGAGAAAGTCTCAATGAGTTCACAGGTTGGTCTTGAACTTGATTTGTTGCCTACACAGGCTTTGAATTTGTCATCTTCCTGCTTTAGCCTGTCCAGTAACAGGACTTCTTAACTGTGCCACCAGCCTGGTTAAAATGGCTTGCAGTATTTGATAAAAATGAATTAGGAACTACACTTCCAGGGATTATGGAATTATGTGATAAATGCCCAGATACTCAAATGCAGTTGTAGGGCTTCACATTTTGAGAAACAGTAACAGAGAAAAGACTGATGTAGAGAAGTAGCATTGTTTATCTATTATTTCAAGGCTTTAACAAATACTCAATTCTGGTCATGATCCAATAGTTTAGGTGCTATTAGCTCCATGTTTTATAGGGAGAACTTGTTTGAATTGGACTAAGGTGCGTGGAGTCCCTGGCCCTGCTTAACCATAACGTTTGGGAACTTCTGAACATTTCCTTAGGGAGGGTTTAGGGGTCCAAAGGGTCACTCTCCCACGGAGGTTTCCAGGACCTCCACCATTGGTTTAGAGTGACTTCTCATGTCTTTGTTCACTTTTCAGTTGGCTTGCAGAAGGTCTTGATGGTTGATGGTGCAGTTTCTTGAAGTCCTTAGCATGTTCATCCTTCTTTTGTCTTTCTAATGTTTATAGAAATTAAAATGTTGCTCAGATACCTCCCAGAACAGTTATATAGAGGTTGAGCATTTCTAATCTGAAAATCCAAAGTCCTCTAAAATCTAAAGCTTTTTGAATCAATGGGTGGGTCACACTCAGAAGACAGATGTGCGGCTGGAGACATGTCTCAGATTTCAGAGTGCTTGCTGCTCCTCTGGATCTCAGCATCCATGCCAAGTGGCTCACAAACCACCAGTAACTGATACTGCAGGTGGATCCAATGCCCCCTTCTGGTCTAGAAAGGCTACCTGCATTCATGTGGCATTCATTCACACTGACACACACAGAAACAGAGACACAGAGAGACAGACTGACACAGAAAGACAGACAGTCACAGACACACAGACACACAGACACAGACACACACACACACACACACACACACACACAGAGAGAGAGAGAGAGAGAGAGAGAGAGAGAGAGAGAGAGAGAGAGAGAGAGAGAGAGAGAAATACTAAAACCAGTTGTAGCATATGCTTTTAATCCCAGCTCTTGGGAGGCAGAGGCATGAATAGCTCTGTGGACTCAAGGCCAGCCTGGTCTCCATAGTGAGTTCTACACTAACCAGAGTTACACGGTGAGACATTGTCTCAAAACAATTAAACCAAATAAATACATACAATAAGAATTTTAAAAATCTTAAAAATAATCTTTAGAAACCAGACATACTAAATGTTACAAAAATTTTCCTTCAAGCTATATGTGTAAAGTGAATGTGAGATAGACATTTTCTACTTAGGTTTGTGACACAATGAGTTATATACATGTGTACACACACACACACACACACACACAAATATTCCCAAATTGAAAATAATTTAAAGCCTAACAGATCTGGTCTCAAGATCTGTTTAAAAAATTTTGTAGGCTAGTTTGTTCCACATACCTGTGAGTTTCAGCATGTCAGATGAAAATTTCAATACAAATTTCTTTTAATAAGTAGAAAGGGAACCATAGTTTAAAAAATTTACAAAGGTTTAATTAAGGATACAATCCATAATTCAAGTGAGCATTAGATAATTCAATTGAATTCAAGTGAACGTTAGAATTTTGTAGGCTTCCTTATTTTTTTCCCCACATATAATTGATCAACTTTATTTCTAGGTTCCCTATCACTGGCTTCAACCAACTATTTGGAAAAATATTGCATTTGTACTAAATGTATACAGACTTTCATGTCATTCTATGTAATAATAAAGCGTAACATCTATTTATATAACTTTTGCATATTATTAGGTATTATAAGCAATCTAGAGATGATTTAATGTATAAGGATGTTTGCTACACACAAATCCTATGTCATATTCTATAAAGCGTTGCACATTCACAATGATGATCCTATCGCCCGATCCTAAGTGGTCGCTCGAATTAGAATCACAGAGTACATGTAATTTGGGCCTTTAAAAAATTAAGCTAAAGTATAAATATTTTTATATGTTAAATAGCCTTAATAATTATAAAAGCCTAAAACCGTGCTAGTGACAGTTTTATCATGCCATTTGGCCATTATGGTTGGATGTTTGGGCTTGTAATAAAATATTAGAACTGGTTTAAATACAATTTTGTTGAAATAAAATATGAATTTGTGGGCCTGGAGAGATGGGACAGACTTATGGCCCCTTGCAGAGGTCTCGTGGGTTCGAATCCCAGCACCCACATGGTGGCTCGAAACCCTCTGTAATTCCAGTTCTGGGAGAGAGGAGTTTCTGACCCCTTCTGGCCTCTGTGGGCACCACATGCATATGGTGTATACACAAGGAAAACTCTCACACACATACAAATAAAATTTACATTTGACATGACAGTATTAAAATAACTCAGTGACTCATACTCCTGAACCGAAATGGCTGGTTTGCTGTGAAAGGAAAAAAAAAAAAAGCCCATAATAGCATTGTATGGAGATTATTTCTTCTAGACGTTATCCTATTTAGAATAACCTCTCTTGGAGTTGGGGAAATGTCTCACTCTTGCAGCCAGACTGGTCGGGCTCTATCAGGAAGCTCCCAGCTGCCAGTCACCGCAGCTCCAGGAGATCTAGCCCTCACACACCCCTCCACATTATATTGTAGAATTAAAAATAATTCAGCAAATACAGAACAGATAATAGGTATTCCAATATATGTGAACCGCTTTACCATTCACTATATGTTTAACACCACTTGACTTTCCCGGCTAGGGTTAGTAAGTTTCAAACTGATAAATCAGAGTCCCTGGCAAGAACAAATACGGCAAACCTTTGCATATTCATTTGATACATGTACAAGTAAGTCTCTTGTTTCTGGGCCCAGATGAAGAAAATGACAGACCCTGAATGGAGCAGGGAAATACACTCTGAAGGGAAGTAGGAAAAGTAACAAGGCATCTTAATATCCCCACCCCCTCCAAATGATGCATTTAGGATTTAGGTGCACTCAGAATAGCTGTTACATGCAAGGTACGATTTTGGAATTGCTGTTTCCTCTTTTAAAGTGGGCTCGTGGTACCTGAGTGCTAGGGCCACGTGGAAAACCTGAGGCAGTTGAGAGGCAGCTGAGGATCTCAGAGCTGTGAGGCAAAATATTAAGACAGAAACTAGGGTAGCAAAAATGTGCTTCATCCGTTTTAACTCAGCTTTTAAAAATGCACTTACCTTTAAAACTTGGTTTTTTTTTTTAATCAAATGACATTTTATATATAGATTTTAAGCATGTGGATTAAAAGTAAAAGAAGCACTCAGAAGAAAAGAGACACATCTTTGGTGTGGGCTTCTCTGAGACAGAAGTTCATTTTAGGATATTTATCTTTCTAAAAAATGCTAACCGAGATGCATCACACACACATTTTCTTTTTATTAGTTTTTAATCGAATGAGAGCTAGTCAATCCTCTTGAGCTTTAAGGATCTGAAGTTATGGTGCAGATGAACATTTCTTACTGCCCCAATAGGACACTGGGTGTTTCCTATGCAGTCACAAAACTCGACTGTCACATCGAATGCCTGGAGATGATGAAAGATCCGTCCTGAAACTACTGTGGCCAGTGTACCAAAACCGAACAGTGAAACTAAACTGGATGTCAGGAGAAACTCCTTCACTGTTGTGCAATGGCTCATCCGCAGTTAAGCCCGGTTTCCCCATCCCAAGGGCCAGCCTTCATCCTGCTAAAGACCCCTCTTTCATTTGTGATTCAGATTATGAACACACAACAGAGATGCCACTCTCTGATTGCCATGCTCACAAAGCTGACCTGGGGGGAAGTAATCCTCCAGACAATTCCATTTCCACGCCTAAGGAGCCACAGTGGAAAAAAAAAGAATGCAATTCGTAGAGGCTAACGAGGAGGTCCAATCCCCTAGATTCCCAGGACACTGGGACAGGCTGCTGGAAAACAGCTTTGCTCGTTCCTCGAGCGGTTCCAGTCCAGGTCTTGGAGCCGGCCCTCGCTGGGGAATGTCCGGGACTCCTGTCGGTACCTTTCAGGCCTGGGAATTTCCAGGGTGCTGAAAAAGTCCACAAACTTAGTCCTCGCTGTCCCCTTCGCCTCCTCTGGCCCTTCTCGGTGCCCACGCACCCCCCGATCCAACCCGAGGATGAGCATAGGGTGTATTTTAGGCTTGCTGGGCTTCCCCGCCCCCTCTGCCCACTTAGCGGGCAAGAAGAAAGCCAGCCTTATAAAGGAGGGCTGGCTCCTCTTGCCACGAGGTCAGACGGCGGGCTTTAGGGAAAGAGGCTGCTTAACTGCTCCTTATCATGTAACCTCAAAAGGAAGCCGATCAGCCTTCTGATGCTCTCACGTACTGGGGGCACTATCGCTGCTTACAGCTGGAAACGGCTGATGTGCTCTTATGTATTTGTGTGACTTGAATCTTCAAACACAAAAGGTATACTTTTATGATTTGATATTTAATATGAAAAGGTATCTTTTTTTTTTTTTTTTTTTTTTTTTTTTTTTTAAAAAAAGAGGTTTATTTATTTGGTGATGAGTGCACTGTCTTTCAATGTAGAGCCTTTATGCCAGAAGAGGGCATCAGATCTTACTATAGTTGGTTGTGAACCACCGGTGTACTTCCTGGGACCTCTGAAAGAGCTGCCAGTGTTCTTAATCACTGGGCCTCAGGCCATGAGAACGTTTCTTAAGTGCTAAACTGCCCTCAACCGTTTTTGGTCCCATATTTCTTTTTCCTCTGGGAGTTGTCGCTGTTTAAATAATATTTGCTTTATGGAAAAATATTTTAGGACAGTTCTTTTTGGTTTCGGAGGGTGGCTTCTATATATTTTAATATTTTGGTAATAGTTTAAATCATGTCTGTTTGCCTTTGAAAGCCCATGAAGAACTAAGATACTGGTGGGGGGTGCATATGATGGGTAACAAAGACACTATAAATTCAATGTTTGAATTTATCTTTAGCCAGTGATGGAGAATGGTGGTACCCTAAGGTGGAAATTTCCCAGGAAGTTTGATGGGTGGGTTTAAAAGTATATTTTCTTACCAAGGATAAACATGAAACTGCATATTTATGGAAAAATGTATCTGAGTAGATTGAAATATTACTCATATTACTTCTATAAAACTAAAATTTATGAATGGCCATTTTATGAATGAGAGAGCATGTTGATTTGATGACTTGGCAGAACCTGCATGTTAATGACAATCTATTTGAAGTATTTGAAAGGTTTTGTCCAAATGAAGGCATGGTTCTAGATGAAATGGATTAGATTCTCTTCACTGGCCTATAACGGGCAAAAGGGCTGGCCCAAAGAGGATGTGACACGTATTATGTAAACCTTAAGCAGCTGGCAATTTGAACCTAGTATCTAAAGAAATACAGTACCTAGTTGGGTAGAATGTTTCTTACATCTTTTAGTTCAGGGGTTCTTAACATGTGGGTCAAAATCCCCGTTGAGGGGTGAAACAACCCTTTCAACAGGTTGTAATGAGATATTTACATTATGATTCATAACAGTAGCAAAATTATAGTTATAAAGTAGCAATGAAAATAACTTTATGGCTGGGGTCTACACAGTATGAGAATTGTATTAAAGGTTAGCAGCATCAGAAGCTTGGGAAACACTGTTAGACAATAGGTCGTTTGGATAACAGAACAGAAAAATTTCCAATCCTAGGATCCCTGGTACAGAAAACCTTAAACCACATGCTATGTAAACATGTATTTATTTGGCTTGAGAATACAGAGTGCCTTCTGTTCCCTCCATTATCTGTCACATTTTGTGGGTTAAGGACACAGCTGGGCAGGGTACAGGTGACAAGCCCTGAAGGGACAGAAGTCATTCTAGGTCAGTGCACACTTGGTGGCATTCCATCTTGTGTACAGGTAGGGCCAGGGTCACTATAACAGTATAACATAATAACAGTTATTATGAAAGAAAGGGGGCAAGCCTGTCCTTTACATTGTCCCCCCACCCCAAAAAATCCTCTTCTCAGAAAACAGGAACAAAGCTGAAGACTCCTGGGTGCAAGATCTCCAGGAAGGCTTTCTGAGTGTTCAGAGAGCAACCACAAATCACTCCTGAAGACTATTTCCTTTTGGTTAATGATTGACACTGATCTGGTGGCCTCTTGATATGTCCCCTCAGCTTACTAAGAAGATTCTGAGACTCATGCTGAACTTCACCTTTTGATCTCCTTGACCTGATGCTGAACTCCTGAGGGTGAGAGGGTGAATGTTCCTAAGTGGGATCGAAGTGTTGTGCCTTTGGATAATATTGTCAGAATGGGAAGTGGGGGTTTTTATTCAGAGCTAAGGTTTACATAGCTCTCATTTATCTAATGTTTGAAGTTTACTTAAAGCAGGCAACAGTGATTTATGAACCAGAAGTTTTTGGTGGTTTGGCGTTTCTTTTAAACAGTATATTGATTTCCATTGCTTTTCATGGAAGGAGGTTATGAACACTCTTGAGGGGGAATACAGCCCTCTTCAGGATTATGATCTCTTTCATGGGCTCAGAGAACAGCATGTCAGAGAACCCAGAGTGGGTGAAAAAGCTCATTTGAGCTCTCACCTGTGGATTCTGGCTAAAGCACTTCCTGTCCCTTCAGTTGGAACTGTGAGGCCCCAAGTATTTCGTGGAGAAAATACTGGACTTGAAGTTAACATTTATAAACACTTGTTTGAGGAAGTGAACCTGCAAGACCTCTGATTTCCCTCATATTAGCACTTGAGGTGTGTCTGTACTCAGCCATATTTCATAAACTCCAGTCAAAGTCCCACAGATAGTATTAAGTGGTGGAATTAAGATTTGCCACCAGGCCAGTTACACAAATGTGCCAATGGGAGAGGTCAGCTGTTTTTTCCCAAGGACGCTTCTACTTCTTGAGGCTGAGTATTGGCTATCACTCCCTGTTCATACTTTACGGATGCAGTTTTGCTTGATAATCATCATGATGTACACATTTGAAGGAGACCACAGCAGAGTGCTCTGGACCTCAAAGACTGAAACCCTCGGAGAGTGGCTGGTCTAAGGTTTTGGTAAGAGCTGCCTATTTACTGCCTATGTCCTTTCCAGAAACAATAGCAGATATTATAGGAATGGGTATCCTGTTACAAATTTCTTTTTGTCCCCTCAGGACCTTTTCCTCTGTGTTGGAAAGATAAACTCTGCTTAATCATTCTCACTCCCCCTGGTACAGGCCCATTGCTGCTGCCTCTGAAGAAGGGAGCATTGGGTAAACCCACTGACCCGTCTGTATGTGGGGGTTTCAGAGTGTGCTAGTAAGCTAACTGAAGTATCTACTTTCATAGGTAGTCTCTGGAAAGCTGCATATAAATAGCTGCTTGTTTGCTCTCTGGTTATTTGATAGAACTGTCTCACAATCCCTTTCCAGTCTGCATCTCCTACAGGCTCTGTGGTTTCACCTGACTGGAGAAATAAAAATGTCTCTACTTGGGTAGCTGAGAACAAAATGCAAGGTGTGATTCATGTGCACTCCCAATGCCTCTGATTGTTTTGGTAAAGTTTTGCTTGTTGAATAGCACCCAGTGGAGAGGGTGCTATAAATTGTGTAGTCTCAAAGTGGGTCACATCACCCCAAGATGGCACCTATTGGTTGTTTAGGGGGGGAAACCTTAAGTTATTACAGTGCACGTCCATCTGCATGCTCTGCAAGGAGTCGTGCTGTGCAGATCAATGTGCAGAATTTTTGCACTATTAAATGCTCATGATGGGGTGTTTAGGAAGGAAATGTGTTAGAAACTTTTATAGACTGTGCAGAGGTGCAAAAAAAAAAAAAAAAAAAAAAAAAAACCTCACTGAAATCCCCTGCTGTAAATGCTCTTCATGTACTTATTCAAATGACATTCACAGCTCTTCTCAGGTTGCCTTTTTTTTCTTCTGACTGACTCCACCATTGCCAAGAACATTTAAAAGTAATTTCAAAGGAGGAGCCATCTCTGCTTTTCTTCTTCTTTTTACATAAGAGAAGTTTTCTTCTAATACATCTTTAAGATATTTCAAAAGTTACGGTAAAGTTATGCATGACATCAGTGTTAATGAGCTTTATGCTATGAGCTTGTATAGACAAGTATCTGTTTAAGTTTTTGTTTTAAGTACTTTTGGCTGGGTACCCAGAAGCCAAATTACCAGGTCATATGATAATTTTGCATATGACTTTCAAAGCTGAACTTGAATTATTATTGTCTGCCTGTGTGCCTAGCACAGTGGAAACCAGACTTTCATAAGACAGTTGTCCCCTTTCCACTGTGGCTTCTGGGGATTGAACTTATTGAAGCAAGTGATTTTACCCACTGAGCCATTTTGCTGGCCCTGTGCATAACTTTTTGAAGCTTTGCCATACCAGTTTTCACAGTGGCTATATCATGAGCATTTTTCTCCTTTAAAAAACTTTTATAATATTTGTATATGTTTGTATTATGCCTATCTATCTATCTATCTATCTATCTATCTATCTATCTATCTATCTATCTATCTATCTATGTAGTGTGTGTATGTGTGTGTGTGTAGGTCCTTGTGGGATTCACTGCTCTCCTTCTACCATGTGAATTATTGGGCTCAAATTGAGGTCTTTAGGTTTGGTGACAAGTGCCTTTACCCACAGAACTGTCTTGCCAGCTGTAGTCAGAAGTCACTGTCCCACCAACAACTCCCAAATACCCATCAGCTACTTCCCAAACAATTGACTGGGAGGTTTAATATTATAGTAAATTCTGAGCCTATAGCTCAAGCATATTACTAACTAGCTTTTACACTTAAATTAACCTGTAATTCTTATCTATGTTTAGCCACTTGGCTTCGTACCTTTCCTCAGTAAGGCATTTTCCATCTTGCTTTCTCTGTGTCTGGCTGGAGACTGTGTCTCTGTCTTTCCTATCCCCAGAATTCTCCTATTCTGGTCACCCCATCTATATTTCCTGCCTGGCTACTGGCCAATCAGAGTTTTATTAAACCAATACACAAATCTTTACAATGTATTATCCTAGAAATAGCCAGCTCTGCCTATTTCTTCTTAACATATTTTGCATTGTTTGTTTGAATAGAATGAATAAGTACGTGTACCATGAATGTAAGCCAAGGATTAGAAAACCAAATTAAGAGAACAGAATCTGCCCAGTGATTCCGAACTCAGCATCATAGTGACTGAAACAAAAACTTTCCTTGAAGTTTACTTGTGCTTTAGAAATAAGTGCACGGCTGGAAATTGTGCCTATGAAAACTATTAGGGTAATGTGCTGGGTTTCATACATGTTGGGTCTTTTAAAACATTTGGACTACTTGCCATGGAATTCCAAATTCAAAAGAAACCCTGGGAGTTTTCCCAGAGATTTAAAAGGGCTAGAGCTACAAGGTGCCTCAGATGCGGTGACTTGGTCTGTGACTGAAGATGAACAGAGAATTTCAGTTTTCTGGGCCAAGCTACTGAATTTACCCTTGAAATAGCTAGTGTCATGGCAGATGAACTTCATCTAAGATGGCTGAGGCGGGTGGAGCAGAGCCTTTCAAGCTTGTCATCCTGAGCCAAAGTTTTCTGTCTCTTGAACAACCAAGGAAAACCATTTGTTTATTTACTCATGATGTTGAACAGCATCCAGCTTTAAGATAAGAGAGATTCTTACACGCAACACTGGTTACATATCTAGGGCATGGTGACAGATCACAGTTGGCTTGCCACTCAGGAGGTACAATGTGGCAGCAATATTCAGGGGCCACATTCTAAATTTCATTAGTTTTAAGGTCCAAAGTTTATAGCATTTCACTTTGGGGAAGCCCCTCTTTAAAACATAGGTAACCTTTTATAAAGGTTTCCATATTTGAATGGAAATATGATGCCTTCTTGAAGTTGATGGGGTGGTGATTGGTTTCATCAGTTGCAGGGATCAAGTGAGATGCAGACCAGTAGCCAAACAGGAAACCTAGACTCCCCCTGCTCTCCACCTGGCTTCTTTAATTCTGTTCATGATCAACCCTATACTTGCATCAGTCTGACCCAGCTTTTCACTGTTCTCAGGAAGCTGAAGCCCCATGGGAAGGGGACTCCCAACTGACTTCAAGATTCTCTCTTTTTTTTTGTTTATTTCAAGTTAGGTCAGTGAATCAAAGATGTCAGAAAATTTAACTAACAAATATTAAACACAGATTTGAAAAATAATAATGATAACTACCATTGTGGGTGTGCTAAGCATATCATGTATACTGACTCTTTTAATAAATGCACTGACCAGAAATAGTTAAAATACTCATTTTAAAGATGAGAAAAAGTCTTAGAAGAGGCAGTTGATGGTAGCTGATTATTACAGGAATAAATGGGATTTGGATTAAAGTTTGCTCTACTTGAAAGTCTGGTGATTTCAAATAAAGGACGAAAAATATTATAGGCAAAAACTTTAGCTTGAAAAAAAGCTTGTAGCAAGAATTAATGTGCTTTTTCTAATGCGATCCATGGGAATATAAATATACTGGAATCACATATTTGTTTGCTAGAGCTATTACAGCAAAGTATTTCCCAACTTGGCCATTTTAAAAAATAACTCCTCTCCCGCCCCCCCCCCCCCCCGAAATTTAGGGTTCCAGAGATAGATAGCTCAGCTGGTAAAATGCTTGCTGTATAAGCACGTGGACCTGAGTTTGATCCCCAGGACCCATGCTTTAACAAAAGCTGGGTATGGTGGTCATGATTGTAATCCTATCGTGAGGAGGTAGAAAGAGGTGGATCCCTGTGACTTGCTGGTCAGTTAGTCTATCCTACTCTGTGAGCTCTGGGCCAAAGAGAGCTCCTATCTCACAAAACAAAACAAACTAAAACCCCAAAGTGTACAGTGTCTACACCCAAGACTGATCATTTGGCCTCTACCTGTATCTATATTCATAGGTGCGTTCATACATATGTACACACACACACACACACACACTCATCAAGTTTGACTTTACCTGAGGCTCCTTTCCCTGACTTGGACATGGATCCTTCTCTATGTGTACACACAGGGCCTCTGCACAGGACCATTGCTCCTGGCTTATCCCTGGTACCTTTTAAGACAACAGTTCAATGAATTGGAATAGGGCCCTTTTCACCTCACTTTACTTATTTCTTTCAGGGCCTACCTCTAAATATAGTGTCATTTTGAAGTCCCAGTGCTTAGGGCATCTACAGTCTCTGGTGATGGAGGCACAGTTCAGACTGTAACTGGTAGGTTTGACAGGACCACACCTTAGAGGATGTGAAACCAGGCTCAGGGGGTTGGTATTATCAGAACTCTCTCATTGGGTTCAGCAGCCGAGCAGGAGAAATTTCTTCCAAAAATTCCAGTTATTTTTGTTTGTTTGGTTTTGTGTATAGGGGTGTTTTGCTCTATTACTTCTTTTTATAGGTTGAGGGTTCAATTCGGGGTCACTCACTTGACCTTGAGCACAGCATTTCAGCTAGACTGGCTAGCAGAGAGCCTCCAGGATTGGCTTTTTTTTTGCTTCTTTTGCTGGAGTTATAGACTTGTATGTCACGCACCTATCTTTTACGTGACTGCTGGGGATCTGAACTCAGCACCTTATGCTTGTGTAGGAAGCACTTTACCCACTGAATCATTTCCACATCTTTTCTAGTTGCTATTGTTATTATTACATATTTTAAAAATTACATTTTTATTGCGTGTGAATGTGTGTGCCACGGTGTGTGTATAAAGGTCAGAAGATGACTGTTGTTTCTTTTCACATGTGGGTCCTAGAATTGAATTCATGTCCTCAGGCTTGACAGCAAGTGCCTTTTACCTTCTGAGTCATTTCCTGATTCCCCCAGCCGGTTTTAAATAAGATGGTAATGAGTAGGAAACCACTTTGGAGAAAGGACTTTTAGAACTTTCCTATAGCCAAATGAAGGAGCAGAAGCAGCAAAGCTTTAAGTTGTTTAGAGATTTCTGGTTGTGTGTGTGTGATGAACGCGTTTGCATGTGCAGGTGGGTGTATGCATACCCATAGGTCAGATTATGACTTGAGGTAGCTTTTCCTTATGGTATTGACCAAAATGCCTTCTGTCAGGGTTATACAGTCAATCAGAACTTGCCATTTATGCTAAGCTGGCTAGCCAGCATGCTTTCAGGATGTGTCTGTCTTCACCTCCCAGTGCCAGGGCACAGGCACATGCAGCTGGACCGGAATTTTTACATGAGTGTTGTGGATTTGGACCCAGGTCTTTGTACTTGCAAAACAAACCTTCTCAGGCCAGCTCTGCAGGTCACAAAGAGAGTTGTTTGATGGGTATACTGGTACAAAGAGAAATGGTTGCCTCTCCCTCCTTCCCTCCCTCCCTCGCTCCCTGTGTACGTCTGTATGTGCATATTTGTGTGTGCATGTGTGTGTATATGGAAACTTGAGGATAGCCTTGGGTAGCCTGTCTCAGGTGTTATCCATCGTTGTGTGTCAGTGTGTGTGTGTGGTGTGTATGCACATGCATGTGTGTTCACATGTGTGCGCGACCACACTTGGCATTTCATTACATATGTTATAAGGATTGAATTCAGGTCTTGTTTTTACTGGCTGAGTTGTTTTCTGTAGGTTTCATTTTTCTTGTCCTTGTGACAGCATGGGATTAGAATTTAGAGGTAAGGTCAGCACTGCAACCTGGAGACCTTACTGAGGTCAGAGCTGAGCTTTGTGAGACTGGGTGATATTGGTTATAAAACTAAAAAAAGAATGAGATGACAATGCCACAGGTCTGACCCACACCTTTAATCTCAGCACTCAGAATGCAGAAGCAGGCAGATCTCCGTGAGTTTGAGGCCAACCTAGTCTACACAGGGAGTTCCAGGCCAGCCAAGGCTACACAGTGAGACTCTACTTCAGATAAAACAGAATAAAACAAAAATATCAGGCGTCAAAGTGCTTTGAGGTCACATAGGACTGGAAGGCAGAAGGAGGGCTTTCCCATCTGTCTGAAATGGCGCTTCTGGCTTTCTTTACCTCACGTCGATTCCTGGCATATCACACCACTTGCCTCCTGTTACACAGCAGTTCTGTTGCTGCCTGTCTCTGCTGTGAATGTAAGCTCTATGAAGGCCTGGAAGAGGGTTGGGAGCCCTGTGTGTGCTCCTTAAGAATTTACTGAATGAATCTATGAATGGATGAGATTTTATGACTGATAGAATGTAGACTGGTTTAAGTTGGTTATATTCCAGATATTGCCTTTTATTTTCTGTTGACCGTTCTTTCTCTGCAACCGCTTTTTGATAAGTGAATACCGCCACAGATCAAAGAGACTCAATCAGAGAAGTTAGTTTTGTGTCTGCTTGCGTCTCCCCCCATTTGTGCCTTCTCCTGACAAAGGTTACTTTGTATCTTCCTCTGCTACTGTATTTCCTCGTAAGAAACTAGCTGTGACTCTGGCTAAAAACTTCATGCATTTCTGCAATCCCGTTACTCCTAGATTATCTATTTGCATCTACATTTTGTTGAGGGTTTTTTTTTTTTTTTCCTTTTGTTTCTGCTAGGTCACTTTCCCCTTTGCCTGCTATATTTGTGCTTAGACTTCTCTTTGTAGCTGTGTGGGTACCAGCACCCCATTCACATATAACAAATGTGTTTGCCGCCCTTGTCCACATGTTTCTTTAGTAGTTCTGCTGCTGTGAAGTGGTACATACAGCCTTAGGTTGACTAGTCATTTAAACCAACTCCGTCAAGGCACATTTGAGGCTACTTTGAGTTCTCTTACCATAACATACCTTCTCAGTCTGAGTGGTATAAATGGCACTAGAATTACTGGATATAGGAATTTAAATGAGGGTGCTCCAACAGATGAGAAATTCCTTTTTTTTTTTTTTTTTTTTTTTTTTTTAAAAAAAAGAAACTGTTAAAATCAATGGACAAGTGTTTCACAAACCACAGAGCAGTGTGAAGATCGTAGTTGGCACCGAGCTCCATTTGATGTCACCCCCATCTTGTTACCTGGGGGAAAATGTCCAAGAGTCACTGCTGATCAAGGATTTGGAGACTTTGCACATATAAAACTAAAACCAAAACACAACAAAAAACCCAAACCACCTTGTTTGTGTCCTTTGCTTTTTCAACAAAATGCTTTTTATTCACCCCTGGAACTCCAAACTGTAAAGAACGATGCAGGCTGACAATGGCATCCCATAGGTAACAGGAAGAGTCTGTAAAGTCTAGAATGAGATTTAGGAGCCGGAATTTGACATGATAGCCAGAAACAGGACAGATGGAAGGGTGTGGGTAGAGAGGAGAGCTGATTTGTTGACTTTGAGAGCTAACTAGTGCATCCTCAGAAATTGTTCATTCTAGGTTTTCTGGTGTTTTAAATGACATCCAGGTCCCTCTAACCAGTTTAATGGCACAAATGTGAAAGTGCTTGGGGCGGGGGTGTGGGGGTGTGTGCTTTGCAGACTCAAGGTATGACTAACAGGTCTTTTCTGTCCTGTCTGCAATCTATTCTTCCTTCTGCAGCTTCAGACACAGAAGTAGAGACTTTACTCACAGCTCATAATAATGTAAAGGAATGATAAGGGAATTAATATTTTCTCAGTTTCTAGAGTATTGTATGCATTGTATGTAATCTCATGAGATGTTAACGGTTTGATTTAAATACTAGTTTATCCTCAATTTTTAGGAGCATAAACTGATACTCAGAGATTAAGGAAGTTGCCCAAGGTCACACAGCCGGAAATTGCTAGAATTGGCTCTGCAGGCTTTACAGTCATACCACAGTACCTTTAAGCACCTTTGCTTAAATCAGAGAGTGGAATTTCCTCCCCAGCTGTGGACCAAGTAGAAATATTTGAGGTTTTGAGGGCCAGGAGGGAAGATATTGGATATTACGTAGGTACTTATATAGGCACTTAAAATGAATGATTAAAAAATGTAAAAATCATTCTTAGGTAGCAATTTACATAAAAGGGTCCTGCTTAGCTTAGAGCCTGCGATCCTCAGCTTCCAACTTAAGGTGTATGCAAAGTGTAAGCTAAAGATACTTGAGTGTGTGTGTGTGTGTGTGTGTGTGGTTGTTCAGGTGATTGTAATTAACTCTGTTAAATCCACAAGAAAGTTGTTGATATCAGAGTTATGTTCTTCCTACCCATAGCTAGGCATGCTTGAATTTTTATCTGTTCACATGAGCTGTGGTTGGAAAGATCTCGTTAACTGCCACTTAAGCTTTTGACCATTGACTCTATTGATTTTCCTTCAGTCTTTGGCCATTCTTCCAGTCATTACTTACATTAGAGATAATGTAAATAACCTAATACAGCATTTAGTGTATGGAAGCTACTAGCATTAACATTATCAGTGTGCAAAGTATAGAATATATTTTGTGGCTATCATTTTAATTATTTCATTAGTGATGCCTATTTTATACATGGACTAGGCTGGTTTCTTCTTTAGCTCTTAAACATTTTCATATTTTTTTTTTTTTAAATCTGGCGTACACTACATCCTTATTTGTAGAAATTCAGAGTAAGTCTTTATAGAAAGCAACAACTCTAACAAGTCCCTCCCACTAACCAAAACCTTCAAGTTTTAGATTCTGAATTAAGGGTCCCATATTAAAGAACATCCTTAGAAAAAAAGTCTGGAATTAAAATCTGGCATGTAAGGCATTTGTGTCTTTATATAATGAATGAGTGACAGATGTGCTTTATCTGTATTTTAAAAAGAAACATGAGGTTAAAGATGGAGCATGTAGGGCTGGCGAAGTGGCCGAGCTGGTAAAGGTGCTTTTTGCCAAGCCTGAAGACCTGGATTCCATTCCTCCAGTCCCCAATAATGAAAGGAGAGAAATGATTACTTCAGGCTGCTTACTGTTAGGCATACATTTGCTGTGGAATGGACATGACATCCCACAAATAAATATACATAATGAAAGTATTGTTTTTAAAAAGATGCTCACGTGCTCTAAATCCAGCACTTGAGAGGCAGAGACACCACAGTACCTTTGACCTTATCTCAGTCTACATAGTGAGTTCCAGGGCAGCCTCGGCTACTGAGTGAGACCATGTACACCACCCCCCATTCCGTCAAAGGAGACTTTGAGTGTGAAATTAGTTTTTTTAAGATTTATTTTTTATTTTATGTGTATGAGTATTTTGCTTGTATGTATGTATGCATGTATTACACCACATGTGTGCCTGGTGCCCTTGGAATACAAAAGAGTATGTCAGATCTCTTCAAATTGGAGTTCCAAGTGGTCGTGAGCTGACATGTGAGTTCTGGGAACTGAGTCCGGGTCCTCTACAAGAGCAGCAAGTACTTTGAACCTATGAGTCTTCTTTCAAGCCCTCAAATTGGAAAGTTTTGAAAAATATAAATTGATATATTAACATTGTTGTTTTTGAGATATTACTGTGCAGCTGAGGCAAGCCAAGATCTCATTATATTTTGAATCCCAGATCTTCCTGCCTTTGCCTCAATGCCATACTCTCAGAAATTTGTGAATGTGTGTGTTTCTGAGGACTCAACCCAAGGCCTTTTTCATGTGAGGCAAGTGCTGTACCATTGAGCTACACCAGACCCCAGGAAAATTTTCTGATCTGATCCATTAAATTCATTGGTTTGTCTTATACTTTAATAGCTCTTTTACCCATAGGTTATTTTTGTAGTATCTTGTTTATCTGAAACATACAGTTTATTGAGTGATACAGATTTTCTAATGCTTTTATCGTGGTTATAATGATACATATGTTTGTTTCATTATTAAAAATTACAGTTGTGAATAACATCACCACTGGCCTTTAAGTACCACAAGTCTTTAAGTATCAGAGGCTGTTCAACTCAGGAGATCTGACAGAGATTGCTTCAATTTCTAAGTTTTCTTAAAAAAAATTGATTTCTCTCATTGCCAACAAATACTGATAGCTATTCTTTTTTGAAACATCAGATTTACTTTGTAATTAAAAAGAAATATGAATATTCAATTTTTTACTTACATGGAAGAGGTATTTTGTGACACACCGTGGCTCAGCTCACTGTTCAGTGTATTTAGAACAAGTAGCAAAGCTGTACTGTTTACTCTTATAGAGCTGTGGTGCCTCAAGGTACAGCACAGTCTCCTCTATTGCCACACAGAAAATTAAAGTGATACTTATTTCAGGGATCGTTATGAACAAAATTTAGAATCATTATGATTTTATCTAGGACTTCCTTAAACAAAGCATATTTTTTTCTTTTAGCGTTAAGTTTTGAGATTCAAGAAGGTGAGTCTACACTTCAGATGATGTTTCTTGCATTTGCAGCGGGACCTTCATGTAAGATGCTTAGCTGATCCTAGTGAATGCAGCCAAATACCAGGTGTCCTTTCTCAGTCAGAAGCAGAATTCTTCAGAGAAGATTTACGTACTGTTTGATGAGCTGCTGTTTCATTTGAAAGGTGACGGTCTGCCAGTCAGCAAAATCAATGACAAGATATTACTGATTTCTTGACTGTTGGCTTCTTCAGCCAGCATAGTACAAAGCTCATCATTCTCTTAGATACTAGTGTTTCCGTGTCAAATATGAAAGGCTGTTCTAAATTATTTATGGTATCAAAAAGTTCATTACATTAAAAAATTAAAAACTTCACATTACATTTAAACATTCTGTTCCATTTTTAGAACTCTTGAGTTATTGGTCTGATAATGATATTACAACATAACTGATCCCATAAAACTGTTCAAACTGTCCTGTTGTATAAAACATGATAAAGTAAATCATTAACACCCATAAAGCCAGGTGAAAGGATTTCTTCAGGTCACTTTAGAATAGAGTTCCTTCCACAAGTCACACCAGCTCTCTGTTGTTATTTTTGCCTTTTCCAATATCCTTAAGATGTAGACAGTGCACTTGAGTCTTGAGGAAACAGGTCTTCTACCCTCCCCTTTAAAATACAGCATCAGACCCATGTTAGACAAGCGAGGACTTTAATCACTGTGACAACTTCATGCACACGTGTGTAAATCGAGCTAGAAAAGGGGGTCATGAGATTGAAGGTAAAGAGTGTGTGATGGAATAAGAAAGAAGTATGTTCTAGACGGTATCTAGCCAATGGAGACAGGGGCACATTGTGTCTGTGTGTGGGGGTGCATTAGAACACAGTATAATGCCAGATATGTATAAAAATGACGGCTTTTGTATGCCAACTAAAAATCATAAAAAGGCAATACCATTTAAGAACCTTTACTTGGGCCTATTCTTGTAACAATGGGAAGAAACCAAAAGTGTCTGCCTGTTGGCCCACAGATTGAATTGGGCAGTCTGTTTATAAGTCAGAAAAGGGAGTGTTTGTACTAGTCACCTACGATCTTTCTGCACAGGAAATGCTGAATTCACACCAGTCGTGGCGGCATTGCCCCTTCTGCACTGGTCACAGCAATTCCTCCTGGAGGCTACCACCAGGGGACATGCCCTGAAGCCGGCCAGCTTGGAAAGTTTACCGGAAAAGTCTGGCACAAGCTGCTTGAGACCGTTGTGGCTCAGGGTGCGCCTTTAGAAGCTGGAGTTGGGTCTTAGTAGCTCTGCGGAGGGTTTTACAGTTCTTTTCTCAAGGATGCCTGAGCATAGAGCAAGAGCCTAACAGCTATCAATTGGAGAATCCAATAACCTTCCTTCTCTCAACTTTGTAGCTCTAAGAACTAAATGATACTAATTTTAGCTGTGCCTTTAATAATGCTCAACACCCGCCTAATGCCTTATAGGGCTGTGAGTTGCCTTGGTAGGTCTCACCAATTCAGCTATGCCAGATTTGTGGATTCTGCCTTAGTAGTGCAGTTTGCTTATTTACCTATTTATTTTTTACTCTCCTCTTTGCCACTGCTTCTTCCTCTAGGTTGGGTCATTTTTCTTGGACTATGTCAATTAATTCTGACCGGCTTCTGACTCCCTCAGTCTCATCTCTTCTGAAACTGTGTCCAGATTCATTCTGCTTGCTTACAATTCCTTCAGTTTTCTTCAGTGAGCATTGAAGTCCCAGCACCTTCACCAGCCCCTGAAGGTGTTCCACTTAAAGTTACCTTTTACAGTTAATGTTATCTCCCCTTTGGCGGTCCTAAAATGCACTGCAAATCCTTCCTTGACTCCTGACCGCAATTCTTTGCTGATGATTTTTCTGCAAACCCTTCAGGGCCCATCCTTTAGGGCTCATCTCAAAAGCCTCACACTTTGCAAGACTTTCCCTCTCTGCAGGAAATCTTCTCTCTCTTTCCAGGCTGTGCACTGAACTTTGTTATGTCGCTGATGATGCTTAATCACACTTATTTCTATGGGTTAAAATGTACTGGGAAGGATAGACGTAACCGTTCATTACTCCCAAAGTTTTCTTGTCGTTTTGTAAGTTGGATTTGCAGCCATAGTCTTATAAACACTGAGAAAGGTGTTCAAGACAGAAACATAAATTTCCCTGTGTTTATCAGACACAAGATAAAGCTGTGCAGAAATAAAGCATTTGTGTGTTTATATGTATATATATATATGATATATGCATGTATATATTCATCATTCATATTCCCAGCAAGGAAAACTTTATTCTAGCATTGAGGGACACAAAAGGGTGGACATTGCTTTTTATTCCAACACCGCACCTAAAAATAATGATTAATTATGGCCCAGATAGGAAGTTAGAAAAACCTCAGGCGCTCTGAAATGGAGACCTGGCCCGAAAGAACGCGGGCAAAGGTTTCCAGATTTGGAGGCGGGTAAGTGCTTGGAGGCACGGGAGGAGACTGAACTCCGAGGGCGGAGGACTTCATGCACGCAAGGCTCGGTCTTCCCACTCCGGGAACCGGGCGGACCCGTTCACTCAGCAGCCCGGGACTCCCCGCAGGCATCAGAGGTCCGTAGCCCCTGCATACACTGCCCGTTAAGGGGTTCGGCCCCGTGGGGGTGCGGCGGGCCGGCTGGGAAGGCTCTGAGCCGTGGCGGGCTAGGGTCCCGGGGCGCGGGTGCTGGACGCTCACCGGGGTTTCCAGGTGAGCCGCCGGAAAACAACCGGTTGGCCCGGACAGGGCGGGGCGAGGGCGGAGGGCGCATTGCCTCATCCTGGGTATTTTACTGGAAACTAGACGCATCCGGAGGCGGGGCGGGAGGCGGCCCAGGCGCGGCCAATGGCCCGGCGGGGCGTATGGGGGTGGGGTGGGGGGGAGAGGGGAGGGCAGAGGAGGGGAGGGGTGGGCGAAGGAGGCTCGTTATAAAGCCCTGCAGCCCCCGGGGCGCGCACGTACGAGCAGCAGCCGTGCAGCAGCCAGCCGCGCAGCCTACCGGTGGCGCAGGTGTCTGGGGGACTCTGGAGCGCCCAGCCTGGGAGGGAGCATGATCGTGGACAAGCTGCTGGACGACAGCCGCGGCGGAGAGGGGCTGCTGGACGCGGCCGGGGACGGTGGCCTAATGACCAGCCCGCTCAACCTAGCCTACTTCTACGGAGCCTCCCCACCCTCGGCCCCCGGTGCGGCCGACGCGGGCTACCTGTCCGCTGTGCCCTCGGCGCCCGGCTCGCCCGGCTCCGACTCCTCCGACTTCTCCTCCACCTCCTCCGTGTCCTCCTGCGGGGCCGTGGAGTCCCGCCCGAGAGGCGGCGCCCGAGCCGAGCGCCCGCAAGGTACCCACTCGCGGGACCCCGCGCCCCTCTGTCCGGGGTGCACACGCCCGGGGGAGTGCGGGCAGGGCGGCTCCCACGACCACGGGGCTGAGACGGCTTGTGCTGCTTTAGGGACCACGTCCTTGGGGCTCCGGGAGCACCCTGCCGGCGAGAGTACTTGACAGTCTCGGATTCTTTTTCTACCGTCTCACAACCCTTTATTTTTTCACTTCTTCCCCCGCCCCCGAACTCGACAACCCCTGAGAAAGAGTTTGCTGCTTTGAGGGTTTTTTTTTTTTTTTTTTTTTTCCCTTCTTGTAATTCTTTGGGCGAGCAGCTTTGGGAACTGGGTTTAAAGTCAGGACTTAACCCCTAACATTTTTTTTATTTTTACAGTAATGGATAAAAAGAAACCATTTATCAAGATGTAAAGGAAAAGCGGGGGTCGAAAAAGTAATTCAAGGTTCTACGCTTAGCTTATGATGTTGAAGTTTCAGAGACCCGCTCAGAATTCTGTCTTGTTTTCTGGAAAAGTTAAATCTAGTGAAGCTTCCCCCCCCCCCTTTTTTTTTGTTGCATGGTTTCCTCTCTTCATAAACCAAGTTACATAATTTGGGGGAAAACAGGATGCCATTGCGGGTAGTTTTGAAGACCGCCTAGATTATCTCAGCTTTTGGAGCTTCTAATTAAAGATGGACTCCTTGCTGTTTCTTAGGGCTGGCCACTCAAGCTTTGGTTGTCTTTTATCTTTTAAAAGTTACTTTTAATGTAAAGTGATGTGCCTTAAGCCGCAGTGTCGCTTATAGCCTATCTAAAAAGTTGGGTATATGTGCATTTCCAGGCCTTTCTGAGATCCCTGGGCCCTTTGCCGACATTGACTGAACATTTTGCTAATTTTTGGTTTACCACATGAGCCACGGGGGATTCCTGAAACTGCATCTTTCTCCCTGCCTGTGACGTGGACATGGAACTTTTAGCTCTTTGTCACTACAGAGGAATGATGTTAGATTCTGACTATTTTGGTGTTTGTTGAAATCTCTGAACTTAAAATGAAAGACCATCTGATCATTTGCCCCATCACTGAGATGTTTGTCGCATATACTTGTGATGTAGATGGTTAAACTATACTTTGTTCTCCATTTTATTTTATTTTTTTTTTCTATTTTGAATCGCGGGGTAGCTAGTCATTTCCTGACTTTCTCAATATTGTGTTCAATTCACAAGAGCTATGTGCTCAACTGTGTAAGAGTTGGTTACATAGCTGTGGCCAGGACTGGAGTTCTGTATTCATGGTAAATTTTAAATTGCATTCTCAAGTTTTAAAGTGACTACACCTGTTTCCTTTTTACTTAGAATTCTAAAAGCATGTACGCAATTCTAAGAGCAGTAAATGAGGGGGAAATCCTGTGTGTGTATGTGGAAATGTGCTCAGAGCAGCTTTCTTGGCACAAATGAATTAAGGAAATACTAAGTAATCTAAGGCAGTGTTAATTGTTAGGTACCTTGAGATCTTTAGAGGAAGTTTTGTTCTTTCTTAGGTGAATGAAGTGGAGGTATTTTATATTTCTACATAAACATAAAAGACTTTGTTTTAAAAACTACAAATGCCTCATTTATGCTCTGCTCCTCCAAGGATTTCTCAAAGTCAAGAATAATAATAAGTCTACAATCTTGGCAAAACCTCTGATCCTATTTCTGAGAGACAAAGAGGCTTTACTTGGGTATGTCTGTCTCTCGGCTCAAGGATCCTGGGCCACGTTTGATAGCACCTTAATTCCTTAGGGTGCCTGGTAGGAAAATCCGACCCCTGGAGAAGTACTGGATACTGATTATGAGAATCCCTGGGCTGAAATATCAGAAGGGCTTTGCCGTCTTCTGTCTGAGGACTTTCTCCATAGGGCTGCAGCCTTTGGGGGCTGTGAGGAGACGCAACTGACACGTTGTTTCCTTCTCTTTTGAACAGTTGAGCCCCATATGGGGGTTGGCCGGCAGCAGAGAGGACCTTTTCAAGGCGTTCGGGTAAAGAACTCCGTGAAGGAACTCCTGCTGCATATCCGAAGCCACAAGCAGAAGACTGCTGGCCTGTCTGTGGATGAGTTAAAGGTGCCATTTCTTTTTTGTTTGGAGTGAATGGGAGACTAATCTGTCAGAGTTACTGTTTTTGGTAACCTAGGGCCTGTCACGGTTATTGTTTTTGGTAACCTAGGTTGAATAAGTCACTTAGGATTTTTTATAAATGACCCGAGTTTATAGGACAGGATATATCGTTATTTGCTGGATTCCTTGCACATGGCTCAGTGCCAAATGTGTAAGAGAAATTTAATGAACAAACACGTGAAAGCAGTTTAGGGATAAGGAAATTCATAGGAATCAGTAAAAACAGAACATTTTGATTAGACAGGAAAGAATCAGATGGTCTTATTTATTTCATCTTAACCAGGATTGACCAGGCTGGAGGTAAAAATGGAGTGGGGAGAGAGGGAGGGAGGGAGAGAGAGAGAGAGAGAGAGAGAGAGGGAGGGAGGGAGGGAGGGAGGGAGGGAGAGAGAGAGAGAGAGAGAGAGAGAGAGAGAGAGAGAGAGAGAGAATATGAGAATGACCACGGAGATAGCTGTTCTGTCAATATTTTCTCAGAGGTTTCTGGTGTGTTGTAGAGAGAAGTCTTTACTAAGTGAGAAACCATTTTATGTGTACTAAATTGGAGTCTTTCCCCTTGTAGACACAGAGTGGGAACACTGAGCAACTCACAGGTAAGAACTTCTTGTTATTCAAAATCTTATTGGTGTTTTTATAGTAAAATGACTTAGGAGGGATTGTAACACGAAACAATCACAGGTTGCATATTCTCTCTTTGGGAACAGAGGTGAAGAGCTCAGTATCGGCTGTGGGGAAAAGAAAGGGCCCGGAGAGTCTGCCTGATGGACCAGTCTGCAAAAGGCCAGCTCTGTTGTCTACTCAGTTTATGGTAAGAGTCTCACTGCTTTCACTGGAACCATCCCTGGGATTATTGCTGCTTCTTAAGAAGGTTATGTTTGATGCCTGTGATGAAAGCCTAGCCATGTCCCTTACCACTGAGTCTACACCTTGCTCTTGGAGTTCTTGTGAAAGCTGTTTGATTCTTTTTTCCAGACATTGCCTCAAACACCCACATCTGGAGAGAGCATGGAAGATGTTCGTCGAAGTGAATCCAAACTGGATAGCAGCACTGATCTGCTTCAAAACATTATAAACATTAAGAATGAGTGCAACCCGGTGTCATTAAACACTGTCCAGGTTAGCTGGATGAGCCCTGTGGTACCTCAGAACTCCCCCAGAGACCAGTGCCAGGATTTCCATGGAGGACAGGTCTTCTCTCCACCTCAGAAATACCAACCATTCCAAGTCAGTGGCTCTCCACAAATGATGGACCAGGCTTCCATGTACCAGTATTCACCACAAACCCAGAACATGCAGCAGCCACCACCTCAGCCAATGCAGCAACAGCAGCAGCAGCAGCAGCAGCAGCAGCAGCAGCAGCAGCAGCAGCAGCAGCATCAGCAACAGCAGCAGCAGAACTATCCACACAACCCGGCTCTGCAGTTCAGTTCTTATTCCACAACGTCCCAGTCTCCCAAGTATGAAGCAAACATCTTTGATAATCAAGATCTACAGTTCTGCACTAGCCAGAGTTATGTGTCTCTTCTGAGCGGCCATGGGGAATCTGAGAATATTGGTGTTCCCATTCAGGCTTCCTCCGGTGTCTCACAACAAAATGAGACCCACCTGCAGAACTTCAGCCTGTTGCCAAACAATGCCTGCGAGGCAGTCGGGGTGCATGATGCTGGCTCGTCCTCCTTAGGCACTTCCCTGTCCCTCCAGAGCATCATGGGAAGCCCAATGAACACCACACAGCTAGGGAAGTCCTTTTTTCAGTGGCAGGTAGAGCAGGAAGAAAGCAAATTGGCAAATATATCCCAAGACCAGTTTCTCTATAAGGACTCAGATGGTGACACGTGAGTATCCTTTTATCTCGTGTATTTTCACAGTTGAACCTTATTGGTCGGCACAATGATAATTCGTATTCCCAGAAAGCATGTTCCTTTTATCTTTTTTTCTTAAATTAAAAATATATATGCTATCTACTAATAACCTGTTTTTAAGACTAAGGTAGATTATGTCTTTAGAGCAGAAACAATTAGGTCATGACTAGGCATCAATTAGGAGTTGAGCTGTAGGTCGGATCCTACTCTGTCCTGATGTCTTTACAGCTTTGGCCTCGTAATTTAAAATCTTCATGCCTCTATTTTTGTTTACATATAAAATACTAATGTTTTTGTCATGGAATCATATGTATGATGAGTATTAAAAAACAATAGTTCTTAAATGTTCAGCGTGGCATCAGCATTCTTATTTCTTATTTCTACTCTGTTGCCGTCCAGACGGACTACCAACATCTCAGAAAAGCCAAATTCTTCTCTGTAATGCTTCATTTGAGCATATCAGTCTATCAGACATAGGGTGTAGGCGGTTTTTGTGTTTTCTCAGATCAACTTAATGAAGCCAGAAGCAATTCCTCTCTTTTTCTTGCCTCTTCACCAGGTTTCTCCACATCGCTGTTGCCCAAGGGAGACGAGCTCTCTCCTATGTTCTTGCAAGAAAGATGCATGCGCTTCACATGCTGGATATTAAAGAACACAATGGACAGGTGAGGAGGGTGGTGACATGGCAAAGGTGTGCTTGTGCTACACTGAGGCATAGCCAGTCTCAGGGGCGAATCAAGAGACATCGGTTAATATTAACATTGAGATACTGACTTTTTGCCAACGTCAACCTTGAAGTTATTAATGTTGTCTTTGTAGTTGTT
This sequence comes from Phyllotis vaccarum, assembly GCA_033318265.1. Lineage (NCBI taxonomy): Eukaryota > Metazoa > Chordata > Mammalia > Rodentia > Cricetidae > Phyllotis > Phyllotis vaccarum. The sequence goes on along the minus strand of JARWLC010000019.1, from coordinate 59,454,738 downwards.
TGAGCAAAGACTGTGTATAATTAAGCTGCACCCCAAGCTTATTTTAGTTTCCTTGTCTTGCTGTATTTGGTTGCTTATTAATAGGATTTATTTTCTTAGTGTGGACATTCTCCTTAGCCATAGTTTAGTTTCACATTCCTTGTTTATGACAGTGGTATAGGTTTCAAAAAACATCTTTCTTCTCTGAATGTCCACAGAGTGCCTTTCAGGTGGCTGTAGCTGCCAATCAGCACCTCATAGTGCAAGATCTGGTGAACCTTGGTGCCCAGGTGAACACCACGGACTGCTGGGGAAGAACACCTCTGCATGTCTGTGCAGAGAAGGGCCACTCCCAGGTGCTCCAGGTAAGAGGCCAGAATACAGGCTTCCATCATTGCAGCACCAAAAACATGGGCTTGGATATAATAAGCTGCATATAGGCCGCTTGTTAAAACAATCTGTTTGGAGCTACTTATTTCTTAGCACAATAGTAGATGACTATGTATGTACCATGTCTGTGGATAACAGGTGTGTATCTTAAAAATTCTCAGGCAATCCAGAAGGGAGCAGTGAGGAGCAACCAGTTTGTGGATCTTGAGGCAACTAACTATGATGGTAAGCAGCTGATACTTTATTGGACAAATAACCGCATGGAAAGTGGGGTGCATGAATTTTAAGAATATTCAGTGTCATACTAAGAAAGAAAGGTAAATAAAGCTAAATGTTTTATAGGTGAAATTGGCATTTAAAAAGCCTAGCTATATGCGGATTACCTCACTAGGTTTTATAGAAACTACTTTAAGTGAAATGAGGAACCATCCTTAGGATAATTGCAGTGACCAAAAGTCTTGATGGAAGGCTTGGTTTCTCATGTACCCTTTTCCAGGTCTGACTCCCCTCCATTGCGCGGTCATGGCTCACAACGCCGTGGTACATGAACTGCAGAGGAATCAACAGCTTCATTCACCAGAAGTGCAGGATCTTTTACTGAGGAATAAGAGTCTGGTTGACACCATCAAGTGTCTGATTCAGATGGGAGCAGCAGTGGAGGCCAAGGTAACTTCACAGGATTGGTTAAAGGTGGGGAGGGGTGTTGGAGGTAAAGGCCTGGCTTCCAAACACAGATGGAAACTACTTCTTCACTCTCACCCCTTATTTGTAAGTTGGAGTGAATAGCTTTGTATGTTAGTTAAGCTTAACCTTGAAAACATCTTGTAATTTGCTTTCTCCATTTCTTTTTTACCTGTGGGTTATCCAAACAAGCACATACACAAAAACTATTTATCTGTGAAAGAAATTAGTCTTTGTTTAAAAGTTCAAAGAAGCTGAGAATTGACTTCTGTTTCCAGGTACCGATGACGGTGCTTTGGGGAATGATTTTTTTTTTTTCTTTGTGGGATTTGGAATTTGCCTTTTTAAATTCTGATTTTTTAAAGACACTTTTGTAAGACTTTTGTTTTGTGTGTGCATGTATATAGATCCATGTTGAGTTCAGAGGACAGCCCATGGGAGTTGGTTTTCTCTTTACACCATGAGTCCCAGCTCGGTTCCTCGGGATTGGCAGCAGCTACCTTAAGCCCTGGGTTAAACTGGAGATCAGTGTTTTAAACTGGAAGATAATTCTTTTTAAAATCTGGGGATTATTTATTGGTTATCTTTTGTGTCCCCAAACACTGTGTTAAGTATGTTGGGGATACAGATGCCCACATGGATCCCTCTGGAGCTTTTTCTTCCCCGTAGCTCGACACGGTGACTGTCAAGTCTGGAAACACTTTGATATAACACATAAGAAAGTAGTATTTTATATTTCTACGTTTCAGTGGTTGCTCTGTGTATGAGTAGAAGGTGATAAGATTCAAGTAGATAAACTAATTAGGAATATAAGAGGAATAGGGGACCCCATTTAACTGGGGCTGCAGGGAGACTGTTGAGAAGGATACCTCTGACGTAGTCTTTAAAGTTGCTTTGGACGTTTGAGAGGACAAAACACGTACTGTCTGCAGCATGGCATCCGGATTTTCACTCTTACCTTTCTTGCCTTCACAAGGATCGGAAAAGTGGCCGCACAGCCTTGCATTTGGCAGCAGAGGAAGCAAATCTGGAACTCATTCGCCTCTTTCTGGAGTTGCCCAGTTGTCTGTCTTTTGTGAATGCAAAGGTAAATTTAGAAAGCCTGGGTGCTGTCAGCGTTGGAATGACCTTCCCACCTTTAGTTTCTGAGCTCCTCTTGTGGAGTTTCCGCCTCCTGATGTGTTTGTTCCTTTCTTTGTTTTCAGGCGTACAATGGAAACACTGCCCTCCATGTTGCTGCCAGCCTGCAGTATCGGGTAACACAGTTGGATGCAGTCCGTCTGCTGATGAGGAAGGGAGCAGACCCGAGTACTAGGAACCTGGAGAATGAGCAGCCGGTGCATTTGGTTCCTGATGGCCCTGTGGGAGAACAGGTGAGGGCCACGGGAGGGAGCAGGAAGTTCCTTTAGGCCCTTTGCTCTGGAATATAAAGAGGGAAGAGGCTGTGTAGGGCAAAGGCCTGCTGATAATCTGCAGGTGGGCTGTTCTAGGGTAGAGTGTTTGAAGTAGTTCAGGCACATATAATAAATGCTTAGTGAATATCAGTGTTTATAATTCTGTCTACTAACTGGTCCTCCATAAGAAACAGGAAAGAACTTAGAACATGTTAAAATTATGATAAGCTTATTAAGTACGCTTGTATTTTGTCATTAAGAGTGAATAGTTTTGTAAGAGTAGACTTTTCTCCCTAAGAACTTAATCTTTAAAGAAACTATTTTGATGGTCATCTCTTCACAAAGGGAATCAGGGTGATGGGTAGCCATGGATAGATAATTGCATACATTATTAATTATAAGTTAAAACTTAAAACAGGTCAACTTTTTAGCTTTTCTTAAATTTTTGATTCCTGGCTGTCATCAGAGCCAAAATGATCTAGTAACTCTTATCTATGGAGTTTCTTTGGAACTTGCACACTGATAGTTTGAAGCAGTATTTAAGTGTATTATATCATTTGAAAATATAAAAACTTTTCAAGACGGTTTAACAGGAAGAAAATTAGTATTTAGAAAAGACAGAAACCATGATTAGTTAGTAAATGGCCGATCTCAAGCCCAGTATTTGCTGCTTTATTGTGGTATACTTTCACTTAGCAATGCTCAGAGGTATTGCTGGAGTATGAAGCTCTTCACTTAATGTTCTCAGAGTGCTGCCCTTGTTCTGTATTGTGTGTGCTGCCCCGGAGAGGGCCTCTCCCTTCCTTTGTCCTTAGGCTTGGTCCCTGGATAGCGTTCTTTTTAGCAGCTGTAAGCAGCCCCACAATCTTTTCTTCTAAGTCACTGCTGCTAGTCTATTGTGGGCTGAGAGGTAGATACCGTAGTCTGTCCAACTGGAATGCAGAATCAGTCTAGGTGAATGCGGGAGCTTTCCTGAGACCCATAGAGTTGCACACAGTTGCTTTAACATTTGGATATTCCGGCCACTGTTTTGGCTTGGAAGTTATGGACTTGACGTGAAGGCATCAAGATGCACTTGAGTGAGTATAGCAGGGCTTTACATTCTTGTTACAGGAGGCTGACTTTATGATAAGTGACATGTCTAATATGCCACAGGTACTGCCATGTGGTAGGTCTCCTCACAGGCCCTAGAGGTAAAGATTCGCAGAGGAATACAGTCCCATCTCCTTGCTGACTTGAACTCAGCAGTCATTACAAGAAACTTGAAATAAGCTGCAAACGTTGTCATTTTAAAAGTCTTGGGGCCGGCGAGTTGACTCAGCTACGCTTACAAGTTAGGGTCATTGTAGAGGGTTTGAGAGGAGTGGAACTCTGGAGGAAGCACACCACTTTGATCGTTAGACATAAACCTCACAATTCATTTCTCTTCCAGATCCGACGTATCCTGAAGGGGAAGTCCATTCAGCAGCGAGTACCACCGTACTAGCCCCCTTGGCGCCTGGTCAGCAACACTCACTGTCAGTTAGGCAGTCCTGATGTATCTGTACATAGACCATTTGCCCTGTATTGGCAAATGTAAGTTGTTTCTATGAAACAAACACATTTAGTTCACTATTATATAGTGGATTATATTAAAAGAAAAAAAGACAAATATTTAATTTTCTTGGCATATTTGCATATTTCATACCCAGGTATCTGGGAGCTATACATCTGAATTTGATCTGAATGGTAAAATTGCCTTCAATGAACAGTAGGTTTTGGGTAGGAAAAGTTCCATGGGAAAAGACTTGATTTGGGGCATAAAGCATTGCTAACGTGGCTATTGCCAGTTTCAAATTAGGTGGACTGGAAACATGAAAGAAAAATGATAGCATTTGAAAGGCGACAAAATATTTGGATGTACTGTTGATGCTTCTTTGGTCTGAAGCAGGATCTGGTGGTTAAGACTCTCTTGCACTAGATGAGAGAGTCCTCTGTGGGTAGGATGTGATCCTTGAATCTGTATATAATTGTTATTTTTACCTTCAAAATGTTGTACATATTTGACTGTTAACAAGGACGTTTGAAATGTATAGATCAATAAGACAGAAAAGACAGAAAAGAGCTAGTGAATTGATACCACTTTTATGCACACTCAAAGCAGCTTTTATCACGTGATCACTCAACTATAATTTTCACAGACAAAGCACATGGGCAGTGGGTTCCAAAGTTGCTATGTTTGGTTTGCAAATGGGCTTCTCATGCATTGGAAATAGACACATTTGTACATTATTGCACATTCTTGAAGAGAACCTTTTGGTGAATCACCTCTTAGAATTTGCGATTCACATGTTGAAGTTTCTATTTGTCCTAAATAGAAATTCCAAGAATTCAACACTGAAGCATAGCTTCTTGTTTCCTGTTATCAGATAACAATAATGTGCTGTGATGTTTTTATTATTCATAAAAATGTTTTACTTCTTAGTAGTAATGTTAATTCTTTTAACATTATTTTTCTTATGTTTGGTATACCTGGGAAGCTTTGATTGTACACTGATTCTTTAGGATAAACAAGACTTATTAAAATGATGACTAATGTATCCTTGTAGCTAAGTACTCTTGTTCTCTTTAAAAAGATGCCCTTTGAATTGGATTGTTCATATTGTTTGATTCAGTGTGTCTTATGGATAAAAGTTTGATGTAGTCCTTGGCATCCCTAAGGTGAAATGAACTCAGGCCACACACTGACAAAACTCATGCATAGTTTTAAATAAACATTAATAAAATTCATGATGTCTTACAATATGCATTTCATTTTCTTAGTGCCTTGTTTGTGTGTGTTGGTTGAAAAGTACTATTTTTTCCCACTACTAAAGATTGACTTTAAGGCCTTGTGCATGCTAGGTAAACTCTTTAACCACTGAGCTATATTCCTGGCCCAGAGAAAGTATTATTAATGACAGACACTATACATCTTTCATATCTTTGAATTACTTATTTTTTGGAAATATGTTTCCTGGAGTTATGCCTTTTAACATCAAAAATGGCTTGCTATGTTCATGAGTAAAAGTTTGTTCTGAAAACATGGAATTTAATAACAGATGTTGCTAACTACTCACAAGTTTATCTGGTAAAAAGGATGAGAGATCAGAGAACAGAAGAAACAGTGTGGGTATTGCCAAGATCATCCTGAGAGGGTTGTCAGTCTCAGAACAGTACCAGGTGGGAGGGAATTCTTCCCTTTCCCAGCACTACAGTTGCTGCACGTGTATCCTAGGGATGTCAATCTCAGAGCAGCACCAGGTGGGAGCACCTGATAAAACCATGAGTTCTTTTCCTGGAAAATGTACATAAGCGTATGTTGCATATGACCGCCCTCCAATCCAAACTGCCACTGTCTTCATGAGTTCTTCAGTCATGCCCGTTTGTGATAGAAGAGCATCACAGCTGTACCTTCCCTCACACGAGGAGGTAATAGGAGTGTCAATGGACTCTCACCTGAATATCTAACCATTCCTTCCAAGCAGTTGTATTTCTGCCCTAATTGCTTGTGGCCTCAGGGTCTTGGGCAGGGGTTAGTGTATAATTTCGGGATAGACTAGGGGAAGCACTCCCATATGTGCAGCATAGGCAATCCATGCTCCCCAGTTTTTGGTGAGGATACATTTTTTGGTGTGACTAATTTGGGTTCACCAATGCTCTTGTCAGTAACCCCTTACTCTTTCAGTGTGCCTCACAGACTTGTTGGATCCCCTTGGGAAATTAGGTGGATGTTTCTTAGACCTTTCCGAGAGTGCGAATGCTCAAGACCGAATATATAGTATCAGGTACTTAATAACCTGGGAAGACTATGGCTCACAGGCCAAGTCTCTCTCTGTACAATTTTTCTTCTAGATAAATTCTTTAGCATAGATTTCAAATCCATCTTGATGGATAACCAGAACAGTAGAAACAATACACCCTACTGAACATCCCTATACAGTGAGTGTTCCCTAGATGAGCTTAAATGTTCTCAGCTCCCAATTCTTTTGACGATCAATTTAAATAGTGTTTAACAAGGATGTATGTGCTATACATGTATACATATGAGACAAAGATGTAAGAGGTGTGATACGCAGTTGGGCATAGTGGCACCTGCCTTTAATCCCAGCACTCAAGAGGCAGAGACAGTTGGATCTCTGTAGCTTGAGGTCAGCCTGGTCTACATAGTTCTAGAAAAGCTAGAGCCACCTAGCAAGATCCTGTCTTGGGGGGAAGAAAGAGGCAGGCACAACGTGCACTTTATTGGGTAGATAAGTGAAGTGTCTTAAAAATAACGAGGGAAAAGGAGGAGAGATTCCAAAGAACTTTACACTTGTGAGGACTCAAGAACGGATGTTTGGGCTCCACAGGAAAGAGCTGATCCTGTTGCTCATCGAGGGAGGAGGAAAGTGAAGAAACAGGAAGCAGTGCAAAAACCAGGCGCAGTGTTTTGTGTGAACAGTAGGTGATTTCACTAGAGTTTGGCACATGCCAGTGGTGGTGGTTAGAACCAGTGGTTATGGTGGAGGTAGTACTGTGAACGAGGGTTCGCTAATAATAATAATTCTGTGGATCAGCGTGTTCCTCTTCGCAGACAGCCAGGCACCAACTTTTCCTGTTTTGTTGTTAGTCCGATCAGTAGCATTTAATGCCGGAAATGGAGTATTTCTTCAGCTTCTTGTATTTTTAGAAAATATCAACTCCTTAAACATAATATAAAGGTTTCCATTTTTAATAGCATCGGTTAAATTTATTTAAACTATTAAATAGAGTATTATAAGATTCTCTATATTGAGAGTAACCTCAGGGAGACATTAACTTGCGGCCCCAAGACATTGATTAACTTGAGTTTGTGAACAAGGTTTGAGAGCTTCGTTGGAACTGTGCTGCTGGGGTCTGGGTTTTTGTGCTAGAGCTTCACCTTAGGTGTTGAGAGAAGAGATGGCATGGCTGTCTTATCACTAGAGGTCTGAGTCTTGCACAGTAGCAGACACACAGGGGATGTTCAACAACTGGTTTTTAACAGACGGCTTTCAGTGTGTTCCCCCCACCCCGCCTTGACACATTGTATACTTCGAGGTGTATTTTATCTTTGAGATGGAGCTCATGCTTTAATCCAGAGCAGCTTCACCTCATCCACCATGCATAAATCTGCTTTCAGCGTTCTTCTTAGAGTTCCCATCCCACTCCTGAGTCTGCAGTATTGCACAGGTAATGGACAGTAGATTCGTCTCAAAACATATCTTATGTGGATATATATGTTCCTGTTGCATATTATCCCAACTGTGTTGAAGCATGAGCATAGTCCAGTGATTATCATGATTAAAAGAGATTTACTTTTTAAATACACAAAAAAGAATTTTATTGGACTACCATTCGTTACTTCATTTTCTGGTTCACATATGAATAAACCTGCTGTTTTTCATGTTGGATCACAGTAGTTAAAGTTACGCATGAGGGAGGGAAGCAATATGATCATAAATTAAGCATCCATTCTCTGCTTGGATCACTTGACTTTGTAAAGACACAGTACAGTGGGCACTCGGTGAATTCAAAGGTTTGAATGTGGAGGTTAGGCAGTTGGTAGTGACTCTGCATGGTCCAAACTCCAGTTGACATATGACATTTTCATTAAGTGACAGATTGTGGCTGTCCTGCAAACAGAGACTTTGGCAGCTTTGGGAGCTGTGTAGATGGATTAAGCATGTGCTTCCTGCTGAGACAGCGGGTTAACCATAGTAGGCTTGACAGTAGGAACAAATGCCGATTGGGAAACAATGCTGGATTCCTTAGCTTAACTGATTCAGGCTCAGGTTTGACAGCATTGTTTCTAGTGAGTCAGTAATCAAGACTCATAGCCTATCCTCCATTTGCTGCCTGCCCGCATTAGTGCGGCTCTCAGAGATGGCCTCCATCAGTGTCCATGAATTGTTTTCTTTAGTGTTCATTTATTTCTGACCCTGTTCATGGAGAGCAGACTGTCACACCTAGATTTTAAATTTTTATTTTTTAATAAAATCTTTCTACCTGGAAAACATTTTAAGAAGGTAAAATTTTGAGCTTGACTTACAGAAAATTTCAAATAAATATATAATCTATGACTTGGTTTAAGGGAAAACAGAGACCTCTTTAGGACCCCACAAAATAATTTTTCTTGTAAAGATCCAATAAGCCTTTATATTATGTCAGATTGTTTTCAAACAGACCCTTTAAATTTTATGGGTAGCCACTGAGTTTATTATGTGGTGTATAGTAAAGATCTATACCAAGAAATCTAAATATGTATATTATATATACACATATATGTATATATGTATATGTGTTTGTGTGTATATATATACACACACTAGCCATACAGAGGATGAAATGTAGCATCTTAAAGGTTTTAAGCAGTTGACAGGTTTGTCTTTTATGGCATTTTCTATTTCTAGAGGGACATAAATAGTTGTATTTTGGAAGAATGGTACTCAGGAAAAGGAAAACAACCACGAAAACAGGCAACACAGCGTTTGAGTCTGTAATGTGACTTTGCACATTCCTGCTCTTCTAAGACCCCAAATCAGCAAGAAAGAGTTTCGAGTAAGGGGGTTGTCCATCAGTTTCCCACAGCAGATAGAAATAACTCAAGGGAAAGGGAAGTCTAGTTATTGCCACTGTTTTAAAAACGGTGTGTGTAAGAACGTACTTGAGCAGGTGAATGGGATAGGTCAGCATAGTGACCAGGACCATGATCTCACAGATCCAACTGACAATCTACTTGTGTTATCAGCACCGACACTCACCTTTCCCACAGTTTAGATAGTAGATGGTGTGACTTGCTTATATAAAAAAACACAGACACTCACTTTTGGAACTGGTCTTTAAAAAAAAAAGATGGTTATTCAGAGTTTTTAAAAAGGTGAGAACTGCAGTTACAGCCTTCTGCAGCCTAAAATTAGAAACATGGACATCTTTTTTTCTAGTTATGAATTTAACGTAACCAGCTGAACATTATTGAGGGATGCCTAGGTGTAAATTGTAAACTATAAACAACTTATTTTTTTTTCTCAATGAGTGCTCATACACTGATGATGAAGATAAGGATCCCAATTTAAAGAGATTAACGTCTTTTAAAAATCAAAGTTTTTTTGAAGGAGACTTTTTTGGGGGTAATTTCAAACATAAGTACTTAATGATATAGTACATATTAAATACCTAATGATGTAGTTACTTTATCACTTAATCTATACCATAACCCCTTTCATGTTCCCCTTTCAAATTTGTGACCCTGCCATTTATAATTGCCGTTCAGAAATGAATAGGTGTATATATTGTTTTTGCATATATATGAATGTAGTAGTGGGGTTTCTAGGTCCCGGGCAGCCAGAGATCCAGACCCACAGACCTGCCGCCCGAGACCTCTTAGCCACCCAGCCGCCCACCGCTCAGACCCCCAGAAATGACTCAGACGCTTATATTAACTTTATGCCGCTTGGCCTGTGGCTCAGGCACATTGCTAGCTTGCTCTTACATCTTAAATCAACCCACTTCTATTAATCTGTCTGCCACGTGGCCTGTGGCTCACCTGTGCTCCTTACATGTTGCTCCTTGGGCAGCTTCAGCTCAGTCTGCCCTGACTCCGCCCTTCCTTTCCTATCTATTCTGATTCCTCCTCCTACTTCTTCTATGGTGCCTGTCATGGCCCAAAACAGCTCCTTTATTTAAAGATTGAGATTCACAGCATACAGAAAGGCATTCCCACATCATATGAAGTATATGTTTTATCACAAAATGTCTTTAAAAATTGACAAAATCATCTTTGTGATATAATATATAATAATTCACAGGCAATAAAATGAATGCACCTTAAATGGATTGTAGGGGGATTATGTTGTTCCATTGTAAATAATTGTCCCACCAATTGGCTTAATAAAAAGTGCTGATTGGCTAAAGGCAGACAGGAAGTATGGGTGGGGCTACCAGACTAAGAAAACTCTGGAAACAGGAAGAACAGAGCAGAAATGTCACAGAGACTCCAGAGTTGCCACACAAGCCAGAAGATGTAGAGGACAACTATGCTGCTCTGAGAAAAGGTACCAAGCCCCATGGCTGAACAGGATAAGAATCATGGGTTAGTTTAAGGGTAAAGAGTTAGTAAGTTATATGCCTGGGCTTTAGGCCGATGAGCCTAAAATTAATGTAAGGATCTGTGTTTCTCATCTGCAGGTCTGTGAGCCTAAACCTTGAGGCTAGGCCTGAAAGTCTGGGCCAGAAACCTCTTACTACAGTGGATAGTTGAATAATGTGTATACCCACATAATCACAAGTCAGGATAGAAAACATTTCCAACTCCCAGAAAGTCACCTCACCCCACCCCCTCTGTAGTCAGCCCCTCCACACACTGTTCAAGGTGATTATTAATCTGTCACTGCAAGTTGGCTTTGCCTTTTCAAGTCCTTCTTGGAAATGGCATCACATAGTATGTACACTGTTTCTGTTCAGCATCTCTCACCCTGGTAATTTGGAAAGTCATTGACGCATTTATTGGTAATATGTTTTTATTGTTGACGAGTGCATAAATAACAGTCTGTGTTAGTCATTCATCTATTGGTGGCCATTTGAGTTTCTTCTTCTTCTCAATTTTGGCTTTTATGAATGAAGTTACTTCTGCAGATAGTCTTTGTGTGGGTGCATGCTCTAATTTCCTTTTGGTAATACCCAGGTGTAGAGTTTATATTCATGGATGGTTCATCTTATCCAAACTGCTGAACTGTCCTACAAACCACCTTTACCATTTGCCACTTTCTAGTAACATTTAACTTACTTCATCCTCTTGAGAAGATGGTGCTCTCAGTTTTTTATGTTTCAGTCTCAGACCATCTAGTAGGATTTGCGGTATCATTATATTGTTTTATCTCTCATTTTTCCCCAGAATGGCTAAGGCAGTTAATTATCATTAGTGTTTATTGATGAATAATATATCTTTTTTTTTTTTTAAAAAAAAGACAGGGTGCCATGTATCCCAGAGTGTCTTCAAGCTTATTATGTAGCCAAGGATGACCTTGAACTTCTAATTGTCCTTTATGTCCTGAGTACTGAGATTATAGGCCTGCACCACCATGCTTAGTCTGTGAAGTATTGGGATTTGAACACAAGACTTCATGTATTCTAGGCATGAATCTACCAAATAAACTACTTCCCTAGCCCTTCCATATGCATTCTTTCCTGAAAACTCTGCTCAAGTCTTGTTACTGCTAAAAAATAGACCATCAGCTAGATGGAGGTGGTACTTACCTCTAATCTTAGCATCCAAAGTTTGATGGGGAAGGATCACAAGTTAGACACTAGCCAAGGTTGCCTAGATAGTGACTTTGAGACCATCTTAGGCTATAGAACGAGACTTTGTCTAAAAACTGTATAATTTACTGCTATTCCTCAGTTTTAAGTGTGACTATTTCCACTGACAATTTATTATAAAAGTGTCTTCCAGTCTGAGTTGCCTTTTCATCATTTGTTAGTAAGATACTTTGATATAGTCCCACTTTCTTTTTCTTATGGGACTCTATATACTTATTTATAGAATCACCATTTGTCCCAATATTTCTGAGATTCTTCTTATATTTATACAACTTATTTTCTTTCTAATTATCAGTCTGAATTTTTTTTTAACTGACCATTTTCCCCATTCAATTTCGTTACTACTCTGTTGCCATCTTTGGCTTAGTATGACTCATTTTTTTTTTTTTTATTATCAATGAACTTTTCAGTTTCAGAAATCCCATAGCTTCTTGAATATAGTTTAAATTTCTTTGCTGATATTTTATCTTTTCAATCGTGAGGTCCATACTTTCTTTGTTCTCTCAATCTATGCCAACGATCAGTCATATTTGTAGTAGCTACTTTACGGTCCTTGATTTCTAAACTCAGACTCTCAGTAATACCTGTCCTTGTGTTTTCTCCTTTTTGGGGGAGCACTTTTGCTTGGTTTTGGTTATTGCTCCATACTATACATGTAGGCGTTAGTAGTTTATATATTGTGTAGACTCTAGCTAGGCTCTAGAATTCAGTAACCATCCTTTGAAAAACCTTTCTCTAGTAGGCATCTGGTCCCATGGCAGTTTCCTAGGCTTGCCTTCTTGCTTTGTGAGGGTGCATCTTTGGAAAACTCAGTGTTTCCCAAGTCCCCCCGTTTTGCTATCTATCTCTGAACTCTTTTTTCTTTGTTGATGTCTCAAAGGCTTGGTTTGCAGAGTTTTTATGGTGCACTAGAGTGGTCTTGTTCCACAGTAGGGTTTCTGGTATCTCAGTTAGGGGCTTAGTGTATTAATGAATTTGTGATCACTCACTTCCATCAACATTGTCTGACGGTCTTGCCTTTCCCCCTTCTGTTCTGTGTAGCTATGACAAGGCTCAGGAAGTCTTGCCAGGAACATGCTTATCTTATACCTGAGCCAAGCATTTCTTACATAGAAGCTTCCACACCACTTTTTGGGAAACTCCATTTTTCTCACTTCTACTTATCACCCTCACTTGTTTGTGTTGTGTGAGGATGCAGACTTGGACCTTGATGACCGGTTTCCTCAGCTCAGGAGGACCATGATACTTGGTTTGGATTTTACCTGTCTGTGGCATATTTGGAAAATTGTACCTAGCCAAAGATCCAGGGCAACACCAGAGCCCACACAGTGAATTTCTGCTCTCTCAAGGAATCTGTGTTCAATTTCCTGTAGTCTAATGCTTAAAAGCCTCACACTGTGAATCTAACTTTATTTAGAGTTGAAGGGCTAGTCCAATCCTACATCACACCTGGAAAAGAAAGTTTGAAAGGCATGTTTTAAAGATTAAACCACAGGGACTTGAGGTAGGGTTGTTGTGAGCTTAGTGTGAGAATATCCAGGGTTCAATCCTGTGTGTTTTAAATTTCATAAACAGATACGAGATCTTATAGACAGGAATGGATTTAATGAGGATGGTTAATGAGGATGGTTCCAAACCTCTGTTTTAACAAAAAAGAAATTTAATGTCACAGGTCCCATTCAATGTCCCATAGCACTGGCTCTATTCATAAGACACTAGTATGGTAGAATGTAGTTCCTTTGTAGTTCTTTAAATTGTGTATCCAGCTTCTCTAAGAAGCTAAAAGATAGGGTCTATTATAGCAGCCATAAGTATAACTTAAGAAGGAGCTGTGAGATCAGCTGGGTTTTGTTAGCAGCCTATTATTTCTGCTTTCCTATGAGCTCTCCAGCATTTGTGCACACTCACCTCTTCCCCTCTCTTTGCCTGAACTCATTTGCTAGGGGCTTGTGTAGGCTATTGCAATGACCTTCACGTTGGTTCCCACATTTCCGATATTTTCCTCCTGTTCACACTCTCATTCTACCACCAGTGAAACTTCTAAGACCCTTAGACCTCCAAAAATCTCCTAGTGGACACACTGCGGAGCCATGGAACTAGTACAACATTCACACTTCTCTTCAAGGCCCTTACTTACTTCTGAATCATCCTTACTGAGTTTCATTTGCTACGTTGTATGATGTTCTAGTGCTTCCAAACTAGCAGACATTTCCAAAGGTGTCCTGTGTTTGTCCAGTTGTCCTGAAGGCCTTTCCTCATTTTATCTGCCAATGAACATCTGTTATTAAAGACAACACATGACTCCTCTTGCTTGCTTTCTAAACAGCACATGACCGTCCTTCTTTTGTCTCCACAGTTAAATGTCTATGTGCCTATAACAAAACCTGTCATTTCTAATAACACCTCATGCTCACATGCTTATCTTTCACCCAGTAGAAATTTTCTTTGAGCTAAGTCTGTCTCTTGTTTCTTTAAATGCCAGTGTCTAGAACAGCACCCAGCTTGTGTAGGTGCTCAACAAATATTTTTACAAATTTCATTAAAATATAATTACCACATTCCCTCTCGTTCCCCTCCCATGACTGACATCTCCCGGATCCATCCCAAAATTTATAGCCTCTTAATTCTTTATCCATTCTTGCTACATATACATATAAATATACGTGAATAATCATACATACAACTTGTCAAATCTGTTGAGTGTTGCTCATATGATAGGGCTGACCACTTGGTACTGGGTAACCAATCCAGGGGCTCATTACTGGGGTTGACTAATTCCCCCTCCTCAGCAGTTGTTAAGTTATTGTAGCTCTTCATCTGGAAGGAGGTCTGTGAGATTTTCCTCATTATGTTGGGATGTCCAACTGGTATTGGAATTGCTTGGGTCTTGTTTAGACAGCCATGCTGTGTGCTCCAGAAACATTTGATGACTGTATCAGTAAATAAAGTTTTTTTCTGTACTGCTCATTGAACATTTTAATATATTTTATAAATGTGCTGAAAATGTATCTAGTTTTTTGATATCTTCAATTGTCATTTAGACACTAATGATTCCCTCCTTTCTCCTCCCTCCCTCCCTCCCTCCTTCCCTCCCTCCCTCCCTCCCTCCCTCCCTCCTCCTCTCTCTCTCTCCTCTCTCTTCCTCCCTATGCAGATGTATATTCACATATGTGGAGGCCAGAATTTGGCATCAAGTGTCTTCCTCCGTCACTCTCTGTAGTAAGAGGTTTCTGGCCCTGCCTTTTGGGCCTCAAGGTTTAAACCCGTTGTCTCGCAGTCCCGCAGAGACACACAAATGCTTTCAATAGTTTTAGGCTGATCAGCCTCAGGCCCAGGCCTTAACCTGCTAGCTCTTTACCCTTCATCTAACCCATGACTCATCCTGTTCAGCCATGCGGCCCGGTACCTTTTCTTAGAGCAGCATAGTTGTCCTCTGCTTCTCTCTGGCATTCTGCTCTGTGCTTCCTGTTCTCAAGAGTTTTCTTAGTCTGGTAGCTTCGCCCACACTTCCTGTCTGCCTTTGGCCAATCAGCGCTTTTTATTAAACCAGTGGGGTGGGACAATTATTTACAACGAAACAACACAATCTCTCACAAGTCTCTATTTCTGTTTTGAGACAGGATATTTCATTGATTCTGGATCTTGCTGATTTGGCTACAGCGGTTGACCAGCAAGCCTCAGTGATCTTCATGCCTCCACTTCCCTAGCAAAGATGGCAAACACTTGTCCACTCCTCCCAGCTTTTTACTGTGTTCTGAAGGACTGAACTCAGGTCCTCATGCTTGCACACCAAGTTAATGGAGCGTTTTTTCCCAGCCCCTAATCATTCTGTTTTGACATTTTTCTCTAGATTTCTGTCAGTATGCAGCTATGTGTGGCTTTGCCATTTGATATTCTTTCAGCTAGGCTTGCCCGTAGATGTTTGTTTGCATAAAGAGACTCAGTTTGCAACTACGGGAATGGAAAAGGGAAAAGCAGGGGATGCCAAAAGTGACCATGAACTTCCCACTGATGTCTAGCTGGCTTTGAACTTCCTCTATGTGGGAGCTCAGGGTAAGGTCTAGCACTGTGCTCAGGCCTGGTCTGGCTCGGCTCACAGCTGGCCATGCATGTGTCTTCCTTGAGGTGCTCAGAGATCTGCTGATGCTACGAACTTTCACTTCAGGGGTCTCAGTGCCAAGGTGTTTGGCTTGAAGGCATTAAGATACTTGGTGTGGAAGTAAAGATTTATTTATTTATTTATTTTTGTGAAAGGAAGAACATCGAGTCTCTTCAGTGTCATAGCTAATGTCATTTCATTATATAAAACAAAACAAAAAATAAACTCAACTAGCAACTGGGACTTTCTTCCTCAAACCTCATCTCCCTCCAGTGTTTGGAATTTAAAACGATGGTGGAAAACACCCAGAAGTTCAAAGTATGAGTTTTTTTTTTTTTTGTTGTTGTTGTTTTTGAGACTTACAAACATCATCCAGCTTCAAACTTGTCACTTTCCTGCTTCTGCTTCTGTGGAGTCGAGGGATTACAGACAAGGATCATCACACCAGCTGGAAGTGAGGAGCTGTAGTCCTGGTCAGTGGTATGCTTAAATCAGCAGTATGTAAAATTTCCCAGTTTGCTCCTGATGTTTGTATTTGACAGTACTGTAGAATCAGCTGGATTTGCACTACTCGGTGCTCCTGATATATGGATATTAGGAGGGCAGTGTCAGCTTAGAGTTTGGGAATATTCGACCTGATAGCAGGTGGGACTGAGGAGCAGGGGTACAGGACTCTCAGCTGCTGCAGGATACAGTCCCCAGGTTTGGTACGGGTCTCCAGGATACAGGCTCGGTCTCACTTTAGCATTTTTCTTCTATTAGACCCTGGAATTTGAGGTGATTAGTGGAGGGGCAGAGGGGAATTCTACATGAGATTCATAGAATTATAAGTTATGAACATCCCTGAGATACAATAAATTTACAGAGATCCTTAAAACAACTGTTTCTCAAATGTTGGTTTGATGTTAAGAGATTTGAGGTGAGGGGCACATCACAGCAGGCTCCAGGAACACTTCCACGTGTCTCAGTGGTATAAATGTTATGTTATTTTTTATTTATTTTTTATTTTTGGTGTCTTCTCGAAGAAAAGCTTTCTTGAGACTGTAACAAACTTTTTTTTTTTTTTTTTTTTTAAATCCATACAGTCCTAGTTCTAGGTCTGAGGGAATTAGAATTTGTACATTCTTACTGTTGGAATCTGGATCTTAAGTGTCTCTTGAAGGTGTAAGTGTTGAATGAAGGCTTGGTCAATGAATTGTGGCCTTTTGGGAAGTGCTTCAGCCTTTAGGACAGTAGTTCTCAACCTGTGGGTTGAGACTCTTTTTGGAGATCAAATGTTGGGTGTCAAATGACCTTTCCACAAGGATCGCAAATTGGATACTCTGGATAGCAGATATTTACATTACAATAAGAGTAGCAAAGTTACAGTTTTGAGGTAGCAATGAAAATAATTTTATGGTTGAGAGTCACCAAAACACCAGAAGTTGGCAGTATTCGGAAGGTAGAGAGCCAGTGCTTTGGGAGGTATGACCTAGTTGAAGGAGGCGAGTCTCGGCAGTGTGTCCTTGAGGAGTGTATGTGGGGGGGGGGTCTTTATTTTCCAGTCTCTCCTCACCCCCTCTTCTGACCATTGAGCTGAACAACTTCACTCCACCATGAACATCTGGCTTTGATGTTCATCCTTGCCAGGGGCCCAATGTCCAAAACACCAAACAAACTTGGGTTCAGGTGTGAGCCCAGATGAGTTTTTCTTCTTAATCTTCTCAGAAGTTGAGTCACAGAGAGGAAAGCTGACCAGCACATTTAAGGTGATTAGACATACTTACCTTCAGAGTTAAAAAGCTAGAAAATGGTGCTAGCAAACTGGATATGAAATAGAGGAGGGAAGAAACCTTAGAGACCCTGGCTCAGCTCCCTGGAACTACTTTTATCCCTGTAAGTCAGGCAGTTGTTTGGCTTTCTGAAGAACATTATTGGCCAAGGTTATTTTTCCTTGATGTCACTGATGCCCACAGGGGCTAGCAAGGATCAGTGCGCTGCCTATACTACTCTGGAGTGGTGTATTCCAGCATCTACTGTTCCAAAACTTGGAAAGTTTAATGCAGATTTATGGGCAAGGATTCATTTGGGTAGACTACATCCTGATGCAGTTTCTCTTGCTGTCAAACTTTCTTTGATTCGAAAGCCAGAGTGAGCATTGCATGTTTGCATGACTTCAGCCATGTCATTCCATGTGTAAAGCCCTTGTGTTTTTATCTGTATGATATTACCACCTATAACTTACATAGCCTGAACAACAATAACTTAAGTGTTGTAAAATGTTTAGTAAAAAATAAACCCATACATTATACACCCTTTCTATGACCAAATAACATTTTGTGATAATATTCAAATTATTCTCCCTTGCTGATTGCATTCCTTTGTGAAGACTAGATGTAAAGAAGGAAGGTATGCATACACACAGGAGAACACACACACACACACACACACACACACACACACACACACACACAGAGAGAGAGAGAGAGAGAGAGAGAGAGAGAGAGAGAGAGAGAGAGAGAGAGAGAGAGAGAGAGATTGGAAGAATAGGTCAAGTTTGTAAGAGAACAACAATCTGAGGTGATTTTCTTTATTGTAAGCAACTGTTTATCCTCTTTGAATTCTGGAAAAAGCACACGCAAATCTTCTTTGATGCTGTCCTAAGAAGGACAGGCTCCAACAACATTTGCAGCCTTGGCAAACACTCTCAAAAGGCAAGTCCTTAGAACATGTTACTGAAAATTGTTTTGTGTAAACAAGTTTTTAATGAGTACATTTAAGCTCTTTCATTTTCTTCTCACAATTTTGAACGGGTCTGTCTTATCTCCTCCTCTGCCACTTTGCCCAGCCTAGCTTTTACCCTTCTTTGAGTGCCTTCCAGTTTTGTTTTTTTTTTTTTTCCACAACTTGTTTCCTTGGCTCTTCTCCACTTCTAGGCTCCCACCCCTTTCTCATTGTCTTGGGTAGGGTATCCAGAATTGGCAGCTCTCCAGTATAATGCCAGGCAGGCCTGATGCGGTCCACCTTTCTAACAGCCTTGTGTGGTAGCCCATCTCACTTTGAGGAGTAAAGAGATTGATGTTGAAAGAAGTGTCAAAACAAACAATACCAGATCATGACACAGCTCATCTGATACTTATTAATCATTTGCTTCATCTGTCTTGCAACACTGTCTCCTTTGCAGAGAAGAGTCTGGCATTGACTACTTGTTCTTCTCATCCCTAATAAGAAACATTGTAAATCCTGGTAATGTCTATTAAGTAGTGCTTTATGGAGATTCCTAAATTTGTGGACGTCTATGTTAGAAAGGTTGAAAGGGAAGTTGTTATGTTAGCTATACTATTGATGATAAAAAAAAGAATCAGGATCTGGGTGGCCAGTTTTGCCTACTGGGGCCATGGAGGCATCTGGGCCCAGGCCATTGTCTAGGGTTTTGTAGCAACCTGGCTCTGGGGTTATGTCCATGGCTCCTGTTACCATCAAGGGCTATGTAGATATCTAGGGTCTGGTCAGCCACCTGAGATCATGTTGATGCCTGAGGGCCATGCTACTGCTGGGGTCATACTGCCCTGAGTGGCTTGTGATGTCTCTGGGGCCATGGTGACAAGCTGCTGCCAAGGGACGCAGGTGAGCTGACACTGAGGGTATGAGAGCAACAGCGTTGACCCTGCCCCCCTCATCTGCCATGGGGTGGCATGGGTGAGAGAAAGATGTCTTCTCCCATCCTCACCGATTATCACCTGTAGCAGGTGAGAGAGTTGGCCTGGGGTCACAAGTGTTAGAGAACTAGCCTTGTCTCCCACCAGCTGCAGCACATAGGAGAACTGGCCCTGAACCCTGCCCCGGGGAGCACACTAGAGTTGACCCCGTTGTCAGGGGTGCAGGCGAGCCAGCCCTGGGGGCACGAGAGCAGGAGTGCTAACCTCATCTCCCATTAGTATAGCCCCTACAGCAATCTGGAGAGAGCTCTGCACCTTGCCTGGGAAAACAGTAAAGAGAAGGTCATGGTGGTGTGAGTGTGGGTGAGTCTGGTCTGAGGACCTATGAAGAGGAGAACTGGCCCTGCCCTTTGCTGTGGGCTGCACTGGCTAAGCTGGCCAAAGCAGTGCTGGAGAGCTTGCCTTGGTAATGACAATGAGGGAAAGCTGGCAGGCTCACCAAGCCAGCTACCACCCAGGCCCAGAACCAGGGCTTTGAGTTGGCCCACCCCAACATCCGCCTCATCTGAACTATCGGAGCAAGTGAAAGGAAGGAACCTATAGATTCAAAGTGGGAGAATCTCCACAACTCAGGACAACAGCAGGAGATCCAAGAGGAGCTAAGTGAGCTGTTACCGGTGGGGTGTTTGTTGTAGCCGAAACCAGAGGCCTGAGCCAGACCAACGACTTGAGGCAATGAACACTTGCAAGTAAGGAAGAATGGACTAAAGGGTAAACTGTGTGTCTCAATATGCCATACTACAGCTAGCTCCCACAGGATCCTGCCCTTCCTTCCTTTTGTTTGGTTTTGGTTTTTCTTTAAAATTTTATTTTGTTTTGAGGGGAGGGTGCAAGGGTCCAGGACAAATCCAAAGGAATGAAGAGGTCAGTGGGCTGGGAATGCATGATGTGAAATCCACAAAGAATCAATACAAGTTAACAACAACAAAAACAACCAAGAATATGGATTTTTGGAGTGTATTTGATCCTCTAATACACCAAGAATAAAGCAATTCCTAAAATTATAATAAAAAGCTGGAAACCTATTGCTTAATGAAAAGAGAGAACATTTGCATTATTAACAAAAATAATTTGAATAATTGTGAGTCTATAACCTACATGCATCTGCCTGTTTTGCTACTGAGAGATTTTTTGAATCCTATTTTAGAACCTTACTCAGCAACCAGTGGGATAAAAATGGCCGGAAAAACCAGACTCCGCCAGTTCCCTGTTGTGGTTGTGAGATGAGTTGTATACAAGAAAGTGCTATTTAAAGTACGCGGGGCAGTTTATACAGCTGACTGTACCTAACTCTAAAGGAAGAACAGGGACACTTAGGATGTGCTATGGAGCTGGAGCTTCAAATACGTTTAAATTGTTACAATGTCCCCATTTTACAATGTGGTATTTTTCTCTTATGCCATTGAAGCCAAGATACAGATAATGATGTCAATAATCTTAATTGTACCCTATGAATTCCCTGCACATCTTTCATAACAGCTTTTTACAATTTAATCCTATGCCTAGTCTTCTTTATCTTATTATACTGAGTTCTGTTGCTGTCGCTGGGAGGCTTCCTCTTTTCAGATGGAGGCAGTGGGTCTGGGGAAAAGGGAAATTGGGGAGATTGGGAGAAGGAGAGGGAGGGAGGCTGTGGTTGGAATGTATTGTGTGAGAGAATAATAAATAGATAAAATAAAACACCTCATTTTATTTTTATTTATGTGTACGTGTGTGTCTGCGTATAAGTATGTGCACATGGCTACGGGGGGCACCATCGTGGCTAGAAGAGGGCATCGGATCCCCTGGAGTTGGAGTTTTGAGTGTAACTAGGATGCTGGGAAGTATACATTCTGAACTGCTACGCTCAGAAATTCATGCTTTATATGAGAGAAAGGAGGTCAACTCCAAAAGTGATTCAGGATTAGTGTGCGCCTTCGTGTTGGTTGGTGACTTAATGGTAGACGTCCCTTTTTTAAATTTATTTTTATTTTTTGTGTTCAATACATCCTGACCAGAATTTCCCCTCCTCTCCTCCCACTCCCCCATTTCAGGTCTCCTGGGAACATCAGCCAAACATAGCACAGTTACATAAACAGCAAGTTACATAACATACATTAACAAGTTACATACAATAAGAATCGATACAGATGCTCATTTCAAAGCTGGGTGATGCAACCCTAAGGAGAGATAAGAGTCTTTGCTTGAGCAGGCAAAAGAATCAGAGAGACACCCCCCTTGCCAGTGTTCGGAGTCTCATAAAAACACTGAGTTAGCAACGGTAACATATATGCAAAGGGCCTAGTGCAGGCTCATGCAGGCTCTGTGATTGCCTCTTTAGACTCAGGGAGTCCCTATGAGCCCTGCTTAGTTGATTTTGTGGGCTGTATTCTAGTGTTCTCCATCCCTCTGGTTTCCATAATTCTTCCTCCCCCTCCTCTGTGGAGTTCCCAAGCTCCAAGGGGAGGACCAGATGGAGATTTCCAATTTGGACTCTCTCTCTGCCTAATGTTTGGCTGGTCTCTGCATCTGCTCCCATCTCTTGTAATGATTGGGCTAGTCATCGATCTATGAATATAGCAAAATATCATTAGTAATCATTTCATTGAATTTTCTCCTCGGTCATGCTTGGTTCTCTTCTGGGTCTCTGGGCTGTCCAGCCTCTGGTTCCTGGTCATTCAGGCAGTGTCTGCTGGCATAGACTCCCTCTCATAGTGTGGGCTTCAAATTAGACCATCCATTGGTTGGCCACTCCCACATTGCCCCAGCTTATCGTACAGGCAGGAAGGTTGTAGGTCAAAGGCTTTGCTGTTGGGTTGGTGTCCTAGCATCTCTGCTGGAAGCCTTGAATGCAGACACTCCTGTGAAATATGAGAAGTAGTCTAAGGATAACTAAGAGAACCTCAGCACTCAACACATTTTATTCTTCCATCTGTCCTAGACATCTGCCTTTTCACACAGGTATGACTTCCACACACATTTTAAACCTCCCTGCTGTCAACTTTCAGTAACACATCTGAACTTTCATATCTCCAGATACAGCCTGTGTTCTTCAAAAATGCCACATTTCTAGACTCTGATTTGGAAGTTTTTGGGATTTCAGTTTTTGGAAACTTTATGTTTTTTAATGTTTGTTTCTTTGACTGGATTTGACTTTTGGACTGAAAACCATTTGATGCCAAAGGAGTAGATAATTGAGTAACTTAAATTGTGGTAGAAGATGCATAATATTAACAGAGGAGGCTCTGTTTCTGTTGCTCTCATCTCTTTTATAACAGGCTTTCAGAGTAGACATTAGAAAGCCGAAGTCTGAGACACCTTCTAATTCTGGTACTTCCTCTTTGCAAGGCTCAGCCTCTGGTTGCAGACTCTGTGAGACTGCCATGGTCCTTGATTCTATCCTAAACAACTCCAGTGTTGGTTCTTACCAACTATTGCTCATACCATTCCTCATGGTACAGATTTGCCACATTCTCAACAATTTGTATTTATTATTCCTTTTTCTCTAGAAAAGTTTTATTCATTCCTGATGAATGCCTACTGACTTTTAAACACCCACACAATAAGCATTCCAATATTTTCTTGGTTGTGAATTTGTTGCCATTAACCTCCACAGCATTCTGTGATTCCCTCTGGCTTACTCTCTGGATACTGGATTCTAAGTTTTTGGTTTAAGTGCTGTTGATTTCATAAGAACTGGCATCTACCAGTGACGTGTACATGATGTTCAGTATTGCTTTGTTGACTAAGAAGATGCTGACCAAGTCAAAGGGATTTATAAAGATAATTTTGAAACATGGGAAAAGGTTTCAAGGTACTTCAAAGACAGCATTCACTAGGTATATACATTATATATTTAATTTTTTTTAAATAAAATTTTAGTTGGCCTGGAGAATTGGCTCAGTGGTTAAGAGCATTGGCTGTTCTTCCAGAAGACCTGGGTTCTACACCCAGCAACCACATGGTCTCAGGGCTTTGAACACTCCCTTCTGGCATTTGCAGGCATCAGGAACACACACGGTACACAGACAGGCATGCAGGCAAAACAACCATACATATACAAATACATAAAACTTTAAAATGTGTCATACTTTTTGACACCATTTATTGCTTGTTTACTAGCTCTTCTTACAATATGATTTGGAAATCCGTCTATAAAGAGGTTGGATATCTTTTGAAATCTAGGTGAAGAAGTGACACCATGTTATGATCCTTTCCAGTTTTCTTGAGATACCTGGGAACATTTAGTGCTTCTGTTCAGAAGCTCAACTGACCCTGAAAATAACCATGGAAATAGGAGTCAAGGCTCCTGATCCACAGTTCTGACCAGATTCCCACTGGCACCTAGAGTCTTGAGTGTGCCATTGTGAAAGTGGGTCTTCAGATGACTCACCTTGATGTACCAAGCAATAGCAATGGTTGTTTTCACTAAACAGGCTCAAACTACACACATTTGAGTACATTATATGATGCTTATTTTAAGTTGTTCATTTTGGTGTATATGACCATAAATAAACTGTAGTGGGGTTATGTTGTTCCATTGTACATAACTGTCCTGCCTACTGGTTTTATAAAAATGCTGATTGGCTGAAGGCAGACAGGAAGTGTAGGTGGGGCTACCAGACTAAGAAAACTCTGGGAACAGGAAGAACAGAGCAGAGATGCCACAGGCACACCAGAGAAACAGATGCAGAGGACACCTATGTTGCTCTGAGGAAAGGTACTGAGTGGCATGACTGAACAGGATAAAAATCATGTGTTAGTTTAAGGGTAAAGAGTTAGCAAGTTGTATGTCTGGGTCCCAGGTCAATCAGCATAGAATTAATATAAGTATCTATGTGTTTCAGTGGGACTGTGGGACTGTGGGACTGTGGAACTGTGGGTCTGTGGGACGGTGGGTCTGTGGGACTGTGGCTGTGGGTCCGGGCCATAGGCCTGAAAGTCCAGGCCAGAAAGGGTGAGGAGACATCGGCAAGTGATAAAGGTCAACAAGGTGTTTCAGAACTGGAGAAATACAGAGAGCCATGAACGTGTAAGAAAGAATGTGTCTGCAGCTAACTGTAAAAACTTGAAATTAGAGAGTGACAGTCAAGATTAACGGCAGGCAAAGGACAGCTGTGGGAGGGCTTTGTGCATTATGTAGAGGAGTCTGGATCTTGGGTGTACTGGTAAAGGGAATCACCGATGTAATTAGATCATACCAGTAACAGGATGGAGCTGAGGTTTAGAAAGTACTGGAGCAATGGAGACTAGGGTGTGCAAGAGGGGGACGTGAACAGTGTGCTGGCAATCTGTTCAGCGCACAGCATCTAAAGCTCAATGGAGGGTTGACGAAGGTCTGAGCTAGGATGGGAGCAGAGGCTAAAGGGATTATTTGTGTCAGACATATTTAAGGGACAGGAAAGATAGAAAGATAGAAAGATACAAAGATCCAGTGCAATCAGTGATAAGTATGCACTCTGCAAAGGTGAGGACCAAATATTCATTGAGGTTTGTATTATAAAGTATCTTAAATACCACTCCCCAAAGAAGGCATATAAAATGTGCTTTTAAAAATCTGTGTATTATTTTTATTAGTCAGGCTTCTGTCACCGGGACAAAAGGCTCAAGTAAATCAGTTATGTACAAGGAGAAAAGATTTATTTTGGCTCAGGCTTTCAGAGGTTCCGGTTCATAGTTGCTTGCTCCCATCACTGTATGCCTGTGGCAAGTTAGAACACTACAGGCAAGACAGAAAGTCATGGTAGGGGCGGGGGTGAGGCTGGGGCCTGGATGGAGTAGAGCGAGGCTGCTTACCTCATTGTAATCATGGAACAAAGACCCACTCTTGTCAACTACACTTTACCTCCCAGGTTTCTACCACTGCTCAATACTCATCTTTAGGAATCCCTATGACTCATCCCCCTTCCACAGACCCCACCTCTCACCATTGCTCCTTATGGACAAAACCATCATTCCAAAGGCCTCTGGGAAACATTTCATGTCCAAATTCTCACATGTTTTTTTTTTAAGGGAAATATTTGAAGAAAAAAAATCACTTGAATTAATTACTTATTGCTTGCTGAATTATTTCTCCTGGAGAGATGTGAACAAATGTCTATTCGCCCTGGATAAGGCTTCAATGGGAGACCAAAGTGATGATTCTACCCACGTATAACTTGGCAAATGAATGAGTTTAGTGCGCATGCTTACAAAAGTATGGGCTAGACGGTACTCATAGGCTCATGGGTCCCACCATTAGACGGGAGACATTTTTTCCAAAGCTGCACTAGTCACATCCCAGTGTTATTCAGCTTTCTGCCTCCACTAGACTTCCCTTAAGACTGTGCACATCTGCTGGATAAGAGGAAGAAATGGGTGCACTCGCCATGAGGACCATGTGATCCTCCCTCCCCTTCTCTTACTAGGGAGTGTTCATAGCTTCATCACTATTATCATAGATTTTTTATATATTTATTATTGTGTTCTGACTTATTGCCTGGACTCTGGGACCAAGCAATCTGTAGGTTACCCCCAACAACTTCCGTCTATGATAGCTGATGGCCATGTAACACCCAGAGGATATCACTTTTTCATAATAGCTGCTAAATCATAAATGCAAGAAAACACCAAGCTTAGTGAAAATAGAAGTGTGGAGAAGGGCTGAGAGGAAGGGGTAGGGCTGTCAGATTCTTCTCAGAGCCAAGCCTTGGGTTCTGACATTAAGGTATGGACTGGTGCTTCCTGGGACCTTTAGAAGAAAAGCACGAGGAAGAAAAAGCAACATATTGTCTTTCTCTATCTTTTTGGTAGAGAGGGATGGCCCCAAAGAGGTTGCTGCTTTTGTTTTTCACAGAAAGCGAGATCTGGAGGAGGAGTCTGGTTAAGCTGATTGCATATGGCAAGTCAAATTGAGTAAGAAGCTCCGCTCTTCCTTATAGCTTCACAGTTACATTACACCCCCGGAGAATGGCCTTTACGTGCTCTAACTTCAGGAAAAACGGAGGCTTGAACAGATCTTCAGATACTTTTGGGTTCATGGAGCAGACCGTCCACATTGGAAAGAGGGAGAGATGTACAAAAGCGTGCATAGAAAATAGACTTTTTCATTAATTCTTTGGTGAGAATTTAAGAGCTGGAATGTTAGACATGTGTCTCGAGGGAGAGCCAGGGTTGTAGAGTTTACTTTTTTTTAAGATGTAGCTGGCCTTAAACTTATGTGGCCGAAGATGACTTTGGAAGTGCCAATTCTCCTGCCTTCTTCCTTTCAGGGCAGGACTGTGACTACTCCTGGCTTCAGGGCTAGCCACTAAAGGGATTTAGTGTTGTTTGAGTTAGAATATGGAAAAGAAAGTTCTCCAGAAATAACTCAGTCATGTAAGACCCAGGCTTTGGTTGCAATGTATGATACCTTAGCTGTATAGAGGTGGCCAGTGGTCCACAGCCAGCATGGGAAAGGCATGATTTTGATTCAATGTTACTTTAGCAAGAACACACAGATCTGCTCTGGGTATTTCTACATGCTACTGTTGGGACTGGAAATCCTCAATTTGGTGTTCTCAGTCTAATCAATGCACCAGGCTTAAATACTTTGCCATATTTTACCACTTCTCTTAGCGAGCCTGGGAATCCTTGCTACTTGCCCGGGTTAGTAGGAGGAGAGAACAGAAAGTTCCCTCGGATCGGCATTAATCACCAAGGAGAGGCAGCTGACAATAAAACCCATGGATCTTGGGCTAGGCTAGATTTATAACTGTGGCTGAGACCCAGCAAACAACTCACTCTGATTTTGCCACCCAACCCTTCGGTGAAAATGAGTCAAGACAGGGAGCATCTAGGCAGATTGCTGGAGCAGCTGGACTCTCTACAGAGGGAGAGGGGGAGGGGGAGGGGGAGGAGAAAGAGGAACCCATTACCCTTATTAGGGAGAAAGAAAGATTTCCAGGGGCCCTGGGATTTTCTTTCCTGTTCTTCAGTTTTCTTTTCAATAAAATTCTCCTCACATTTTCTTCTCCAGAAAACTTATACCCACGCTGTGAACTTGATCATTCCGGAGCACTTGCCAATAAACTTACTTAAAGGCTCTGTAGAAACTGGGATTTGGGAGTCAAATGAAGATGTATTGATCTATTACAATAAGGTTTCCTGGCCTGGTTGGTAAAGGTCCAGAGCACCTAGCCACACACCACTGCTTAGGCCCCCCAAAATGATTCAGACGCTTATATTAACTTTGTGCTGTTTGGTCTACAGCTCAGGCACATTGCTAGCTAGCTCTTTCATCTTAGCTCAATCCATTTACCATTTTCATTAATCTGTCTGCCACGTGGCCGGAGGCTCACCTGTGTTCCTTACATGTTTCTTCAATCTTCTCTGACTCCGTCCTCCTCCTAACTATTCTGATTCCCCACCTACTTCTTCTACGGTGCCTGCCATGGCCAAAACAGTCCTTTATTTAAAAATTGATATGCACAGCATACAGAAAGACATTCCCACATCATTGATCTCTGGAGATGGGATGACCATTAAAAAAAAAATCTGTGTTGTTGCAATCGCCAAGTCCCTGGACCTAATGTCTCTAATCTAATTCTCCCCTGTAACCTTACCTTGCTTGTGAGTGTGACCCACTAGCTGTCAGAACTGCTTCCCTTGGTGCTTGCTTGCTACCCATAAGTCCACTTTCTTATATGAAAGAGCCTTGACTTTCAGTAGAGAGGGGAGATAAACACCATAACTACAACCATTATCATCTAGTGCACAATGGGGGTCACATGTATGTTCATGTGTGTGTTCACCAGTGTGAGTGTGGCTACATGTTTCCCATGATGCACACACGGAGGTCACAGGATAATCTTTGGGGTCAGTCCTTACCTTTCGCCTTGCCCCAGACAGAGTCTCTTGTTCTGTACTTTGTACACCAGGCCAGCTGGTCCATGAGCTCCTGTGGATTCTCCTGCCTCCAGCTCCAATCTTGCCTAGGAGCATCACTGTGTTCAGCTTTATTTACCCAGTGTGTTTGGTGCTGAAGCCATCCCCAATATGTATCAGCATGTACTACTGTTACTCTGAGCTTCACATTAACACATGAGTTTCAACTAATTCACTTCTAAAGACATACTCCTCCCAGATCCTCAATGAAACACCACAGCTTTGCTGGGAGGATGCATAAAGAGAGAATATCCAGACTCCCTATCTCCCAGAAAGGAGAGTCCTAGACTCCCGCAACCTCTGTTGGATCTTTCGGTCTTAATTTCCTTTCTACTAGGGTGACTTTTCAAATTACCTTAAAACAACCCAGATTAGTCATGACTCAAGATGCAGTTCTGAAGCACATTGCTTCTCTCCATGACCTCCCTTCCTCTTCCTCTAGCATGAGTGCTGGGTGCTCTTGTAGCGAACAGGAGGAAGAGGTGAGCTGGGGCATGGAGTCGTTTTTTTTTTTTGTGTGTGTGTGTGGTTGAGTCTCACAGCCTTTTCTGGTTGTTTACTTCTGTAGCTCTTCTTTTAACCAACTTCTCCCCACCTCTTTACCCTCAGCCCCACCCCTCAAAACCACAACCACAGTTAAATAATTAAGTGTGTGAATATGTCTCTCTGGTCACGCTATCCCCCTGAGAGACACCACCCCATCAGCAGTAAGAGGCAGAATTCTCTGGAGATGCAGGTTTGTAATGGACTGGGAAAGGAAGGCCAGCGAGTCTAGGCAAGGGCCTGTGGGTTCTTGGAAGCTAGAGGAGGGTGGGGCAGAGGCACTCCCAAGAACGTTGGCAAACTTACAAGAGAGAGGAAGAACAGCCTCACCTCCACAGCTATTGGGGCCATTTATTTATTCACCACGATTTATGACTTGGTTCGTATTTGAGCTCCCTGCTGAAAGAGGGTTGGAAACGTCCCTTGGAATGCAGCTTTGAATGTGAATAAGTCCATTTTAAACATTTTTTTTTTTTTCTAACGCAAACTTTTAAGGAGACGTTTAAAGTTGCTGTCTTAGAATCCCAAAGATCTACTTAAGAATCTAACTGAAGGATTACGTTTGAGAATGATAAATACACTTTTTCAACTTGCCTGTCTTTAGAGTCCCAGCGTGAAATAACAAGGTTATCTGTGGGCCCTTAAACTGATGAGGGAAACTTTTAGGAGATACTGACCTCTGAGTTTTACCCCAAATCAGTGAAATCATGACTATTTCCAGTGAGTTTAAAACTCTCCCGTGAGTTTAATGAGAAGCTAGGTTGATGGGCCTGAGTCTACCAACCAGCATATCTGGGCATTTAATACGCATAACCATGGTGTTTTGTCTTGAGTCCAGAGAAAAAGAGGTAATGTGCACCCCCCCCCCCAAAAAAAAGAGAAATTGAGAGTGTATATCCAAGTCTGAGGAGGGTGAAAACCAGTCATGAACAGGCAGAGGAGGGCGATTGTGTCAAGGGCCCTGGAAAATGGAGTCTGCATTGCAGACCAGTGCAATACAATCACATTTTAAAATAGGTCTCCACTGATGACGTCACGGTTGTTGATGGCAGTGGTGAGATCATTGCATCAGGACTTCAGTTAGCTGAGGAAAGAGGAAACATGAATGAGGATTGGCTTCCTCCCCTTACGTCAGAACATGTCATTACTGACTGTAAGTATTGTTTTCCTTTTTATTTTGTTAAATTGCTATTACAAACATTGAGAGTTTGATAGTCAAACAGTGCTGCTACTTACTAGAGGATTCTTTACTTCCCTGAGGTTGGCTGATTGAGGGTGTTGGAAAGTATTAAATTCTGAGGTATTTACTGTCTCCTCCAAAATGAGGTCCCAGTAAGATTATGAAGGGCCAGGTTTCCGAGCTAGTGACCTTACATATTTATTATTACTCTCTCTGTATTTATTTCTCAAGGCTCAAGCCTGGGAAATTTTGGTGAAGGCCCTGAGAGATAAGTTACAAATGTATATTGGCTTTTAAAGTCAGCCACAGGCCTGGCTCCCTTGGTTCAACATCCTGTTATAATCAGGCAGTCCTGAGCTTCTATCCAGGAGCTTCACCCTCAGTTTACCCCTTCCCCTGTACCCTTTCAGCTTTTTATTTTGAGATAGGGTTTGGTAATTTTTCTTAAGAGTGTTTTGAATTTTCTTTTTATCTCAGGTAGGCTTTGAACTTGCCATTCCTCTCCATCAGCTTCCAGAGTAGCATGGGTTACAATGATCTGACAAGCTGTTATTTTTAAAGAAATGTTTATTTTTATGTGCATGAGTGTTTTCCCTGCATTTGAGACTGTACACCATGTATACGTCTTATACTACCATGTAGGTGCAGGGAATTGAACCTGGGTTTACTGGAAAAACAGCTAGTGAGTACTCTTAATCTCTCCAGCGTCAGGATGATATTCTTAGGGAGAAATTAAGAATAATGTAAAATGTAGAATTATGGCATGATACAAAAGCTTTAAAAATTAAAAAAAATATGTAAGAAACAAGATTTGTTACCTACCAATTTTAAAATATACACGTTATTAGTGTTGAGAGAGTCACTTTTTTTTGTATAATTCTCTTCAGACCTCTTTTCATTGTACAAAAGAGAAGCTCCGTGGTTAAACAGATAGCCTTATCCACCCCTAGATTCTGGAAACTACCATCTTATGTTTTGTTTGTATTAATTTGATGACTCTAGGCACCTCACAGAAGTGGAATTATACAGTATTTGCTTTCTCATGGTTAGCTTATTTCCCCAGGCATAGTGTTCTTAAATTCTTTCTATGTTATAGCCCATGCCAGAATTCCCTTATTGTAAAATGCTGAATAATGCTGACCTGTGTGTACATGTATGCCAGCTTTGTTTATCCCGTATCTGCTACTGGGCATGTGTGGGTACTTTCCAGACGCAGGGCTATCTGCTGTACAGAATCTTTAAGAAATGGAAAGACTCTTGTTCTTCTGCAGCTGTATCAATTCTTATCCCTCTTGGCAATGCATAAGAAACTCTAACTTCGCTACCTCCACTTGTTACTTTCTATGTGTGCTTTAAAAAATTATTATTGTAGTCATCCTTGTCGGCATAAATCAGAATCTCACTGTGGCTATAATTTGCATTTATTTAATATTTAGTGATGCTGAACATTTTTTTTTAAAGTATGCTTTCTTTAAGGAAATCTTTATGTAAGTCCTCTACCCATTTTGAATCAGGTTTTGTTGTCAAGAGAAAGAATACAATCTTTGCAGCATAGATTTTGAATAGCATTGCCAGATCTTATGGAGGGTTTTTTTCCCCCTTTCATATATATGATCATACAGCCTGCTATAAAACAGTGGGCTCCTTAGGGGTCCATCCCAACTTTAAATGCCAGTGAGTGTTGTCCAGGTACTTCCTTAACTTTAGCATATAATACGTGCTCCAATTGTTTAGGTAAGTCAGGCCCTTCCTCTCTCCCTCCCACCCTGCTCTCCTTTTCAGTTCTAGGGATTGCAGCAAGGGCAAGCACTCTAGACAGAGCCATATCCATTCCCTCCCTCACCTTTTACTTTTCCTTTGGAGCTAAGATGTCCAGGCAGGCTTTGACCTTGCCATTCCACTGCCTCATCTTCCCACATGGCTGAGATTACAGACCTGTGTTTTCAGACCTGGTTAGATTCTGTGAATCTTGACCTACAAGAAGGTACCTGCTGTTATTTTTGGTAGAGATGTGGTCCTACCAATCAGGAGTAATAGCTGGATGGCTGGTTTCCATCAGGAGTTAATAGCTGAGTATCAAGTGTGGTATCAATGAGAGCTACACAGCTTTGCGGAACATGTAAGATATTTATGTTTTAGGATCTCAGGATATCAAGGAATGGTTTACATGCCACACACCTAGCCACATATTCTCTCCAGTTCTATGATTTTCGGTAAATTCACTGAGTTTGGTTACCATCACCACAACAATTTTCTCTCAAAATATTCTGCCTATCTGGGATATTTTATCCAGTACAGAGCCTTTTTGACTGGCTGATTTCATTAAGCTCAATGTCTGGAACCACTTAATATTCTATTTCATGGATAATTAGTTTGACAGGTGGTTAGAGAGTTTCCGAGTTTCTGACATTATCAGAATGTTTCTAAGAATGCAAGTCTTTGTTGAGATATATATCTTGGCTTTCTATTTCTCTTTCTTCTATTATTTTTACCAGGTTTGAGTGGCTGTGGAGTATACTCATGTGTACACACCTATATTTGCGCATGTGTTGGTGCATAGGCGTATGTGGGTATGCATACACCTGTGTGGAGGCCTGGTATTGACGTCAGTAATCGTCCTCCACTATTCTTCAATGAGGTGGAGTCTCCCAATCTAACCCAAAGCTGATTAGTGTAGCTGGCTTTGAAGCCAATTTGCTTCTTTATTTTGTTCATTAATTTTAATTCATTTATTTTTTGCTTTGTACAGCTCTGAGCATTCCCCGGATCTTGTGCTGTAGACCATGCTGGCCTTGAATTCAGAGATTCCTGCCTCTGCCTTCCAAATGCTGGAATTAAATGTATGCACCACCACTGACTGGCTGCAGCCAGCTTGTTCCGCCCTGAAGACCCCCCGTCTCTTCCTTCTGAGGCTGAAACGTAGGCGGGCCACCACAAACACCTGACATTTTTATGTGGTTCTGTTTCTAACTACTGGGCCATTTCCTCAATGCTCTTTCTGTATTTTTGATGGTCATGCAACCCAGGCTGGCCTTGAACTTGCTCTTGCTATGTAGATGAAGATGACCTCTTTGCCTTGTGATTTTTTTTTGTAAATTTTCTTCCTCTCTGCAGTGGAGAACCAAACTTAGTTCAGAGATTCTGCCACCAAGAATGACCTTGGAAGTCTGAAGGTCTTGCCTCCATTTCTAGAGTTCTATGCTCCACTACTCCTGATTTACCTGGTTCTTGGGATTGAACCCAGTGTCTTGAGCATGCTAGGCAAGCACTCTACTAACCAGGCTCCATCCCCAGACCCCTATTTCTATTGAGTAGATAGGAGTAGAATTGCTGAATCTTACTTTTAATTTGTATGTTATTAAAAACAAACCCGTCTGTTTCCCAAGGATCTGCACTGTTTTATATTTTCATCAGCGGTGTGTGAAGTCCTGGTTCTTTAGGGCCTTGCTAGAACTTGCTATTGTCTGTCTTAGGGATTGTGTTTCTTCAGTGGGTCTATTTTTTGCTTCTGTTTGAATTTCTGTAGTTACACGTGTCATTAAGCATCTTTTCATGTATTTGCTGGCCCTTCACTTAGCTTCCTTTGTACTTTTTCAGATTCTTTGCGTATCTTAAAAACTAGATTTTTCTTTACCTTTGTTGAAAGAGTTCCTTGCGTAATCCAAATGTAATTCTCTTAGCAGATGCATGATTTGCAAGGACTTTATCCAGGTTATGACTTGTCTTTCTTTCCTTCCTTTCTTTATTTCTCTCCTTCTTCCTTCCTTTTTAAAAAAATTTTTTTTAACAGTATGGTTTAAAGTGTAAAACTAACATTTTGGTACTCCAACTCATCAAGATTTTCTCCAAAGATTTTTATAGTTGTTTTGGTTTTTATATGTAGATGAAAATTCTGATTCATTTTGAGTATGGGTGTAAGGAAAGGACCTAGATGAACCTTTATCCCTTGTACCTGTCTAATAAAGCCAACATCATTTGTTGAGAAGATGGCTCCTGTATTACTGACCATGCTCTTACAAATTTTATTTTATTTGGGCCTCTGGAGTACAAGTAGAGTAGGGAGGGTAGTTACAGGTAAGGAGAAAATGTTGTCTGCTGAAATTCTAACACTAACATCAGAGAGACTGAGCATCTGGCTGATGGTTTAAAGAATAACTTGGACCACACCATATTCTGTTTCCTTCATCTCCCCCGTTCCCTCCCCTACCATGCACTGAACATCTGCTTCTCTCTTGTGAGAGGAAGTGAAAGATTTAGGTCAGGCATAAAAACAAACTATCTTTAAGGCATTCTTCCCTTTTAAAAGCCCCCACACATGACCCTGCTGGGTCAATTAAGCACCAAAGTATACTTTTATGAACAATTCTAGAGTAAATTTTACAAGTTGGCTTTTCCCAGGAAGGACAACTGAGGCTGTTGTGCCTGAGTATTGAGAAATTAACAAGCTTGCCCTTTTCAAAGATGCTGACAAGAGATAAGAGAGACCATCCCTTAATTGTCAGAGGACTTTCTGTCTTTTTTTTTTTTTTTTAAGCTGATGTTTCCTACAAGAAACATCTGAAGATCCAGGAATTTTCCATATTCAGATCTTACATGTGTCTATGGTAGGCTTGATAGAGTAGAAGGAGAGACCAGTATTCTTGAGGAAGTCTGCCTCTAGATCTTTGTAAAGAACATGATGGTTATATCTTCCTGCACAGGGCCTTTTTTTTTTTTTTTGTACAAGCAGATGTAGTGGCTATAGTTAGAGTCAAACCAAACCAACGTATTCTTGTCCTCTGCCATTGCCAAAGTTCCTTACAATGAGGGTTGTGCCACCACTCTGGAAAGATGAGATAGCTAACATGTATGACATTTACCTACACACTATTGTGCTGTTTTCTCTATTTAAGTTCATTTAACCGAGTCTTGGGTGCATAAATTCATTATTTGGAGGAACTGAAATGCAGAAGCAAATGAGGTTGTGTCTGGAGAAGGAGAAACACCCCCTCCTTTGAAAGAAAGAGCTTTGAACCAGAAAAAATACTTAAGATGATCCTTGAGGGACACAGCAGCAGAGTCCCTGTCTCAGCCCTGCATTTTCTTTAAACTTCTAGAATTCAGCAGAGGTAAAGAAGTAAGTGGAAGAAAACACTTGTTTCTATCTTCTTAGTTTTTTTTTTAATTTTAAAATTAGATTTTAAAGTGAACACCCAAAATAATGAACTCATGGAAAATAGGAGTGAGAAGCTTGTTTTGGACAGGTGGTGGTGCTTGGTGGAGCAGGAGACTTTTTGCCTTAGACGGATGCCCCTTCACTGATCCACTAGCACAGACCTGATGTTTAAAGCCTAAATGTCACCCAAAGGCCCAAGTGTGTGTTAAAGGTGTGGACTCCTGTCTGCCTTGTAACTGGGAGGTGCTGGGACCTTTAAGAAGAAAGGAGGTCACCTGGGTGTGGGAGATTGTGTAGTTTCATTGTAAATAATTGTCCCACCCAATGGTTTAATAAAAAGCGCTGATTGGCCAAAAGCAGACAGGAAGTATAGGCGGGGCCAGCAGACTAAGAAAACTCTGAGAACAGGAAGCACAGAACAGAACACCAGAGAGAAATCAGAAGAAGCAGAGGACAACTATGCTGCTGTGAGAAAAGGTACTGAGCCCCATGGCTGAATAGGATGAGAGTCATGGGTTAGATTAAGGGTAAAGAGCTAGCAAGTTATATGCCTGGGCCTGAGGCCGATCAGCCTAACAGTATCATATGCATCTGTGTGTCTCTGTGGGACTGCAGCACTGTGGGTCTGTGGGTCCTAAACCTTGAGGCTAGGCCCAAAAGTCCCAGCAAAAAACCTCCTACTACACCTGGGTTGCCTTAGCTTCTTTTCTTATGACAAAACATCCTGACAAAAGCACCATGAGGAAAAAGGGTATATTTTGCTCATGATTCAGAGCATCATGGCTGGGAAGTCAGGCAGGAGGGGATTAAAAGGGCTGGTCACTTGTATCCACAAAAAGAAGCAGAGAGCATTGAATGCCTAGTTGCTGGTGCCTAGCTCACGTCTCCATTTTTATACAGTTTAGGACTGCCTGAGCAGGGAATGGTGCCAGCTGCAATTATGTTGGGTCTAACTAAATCAATTAAAGTCATCACCAAGACAATCCCTTACAGGCATACCCAGGGTCCTGACTCCCAGGTGATCCTTGACCCTGTCAAGATGATAACTAACACTAACTAGCACGTGCCCTTCAAGGGGATATTGGGACCTTGGCTTTCTTGCCTTTTCCTGACTTCCATAAAGTCAACAGGCTTCCTGGGCCATGCGAACCCTCCTTCACATACTGTGCCACTATAGACCCAGAGCACTAGGGTTAAGCGCTCAAAGAGTGAGGCCTTAGAAACCCCAAATTAAAACAAACCTTTCTCCTTTAAAGTTTATTGTCTTAGGTATTTTGTTATAGTAGTGAAATGCTGACTGGTTTGCTTCAACAGCATGTATACTAAAATTGGAACAACCCTGAGATTAGCCCGACCCCCGCACAAGGATGATATGCAAGCTCACGAAATGTGCCATGTTGTTTTTACTAAATCAGCGGAGTCCCTAACTACTTTCTAAATATTTGTCCTTATACCCACAGTTAAGTATAGCCCTCTTCATCATCAAGGAAACTTCTCTTTGCAAAAGATGGAAGTCATTACTGAAAACTACTATCAGTTAAAATGCAGAGTTATGGAGCCCAGTCGACAACACAGTTCCCACATGTAAGACTCAGGAAACTGCAGGAGAGTGGGCAGATAGTTTGTAAGAGGGAGTAGACGAGGGAGTTTGCTGTGAGACTGTATCTCTTAGGAACATCAGAGACTACATCCATAAACTTTTACCGTTACCGTCTAAATCTGAGCTGAACAAGGACACGAGGCATGCTGACACGGATGGGAAAAGCCCACAAGGTCCCAGTTCTACACCAAGAATTTTAAGTAACTCAGAATGCTGAGAGCAGGGGGAAATAGTCTCCCCCAGGGAAAAACGCATCAGCTGGTTGTCCAATTTCAAATGCGCAGCCCTGATAACATACTTACAAGTAACACTACCTAAACGGAGCAGACTGTATTCAGGTATAGATACAGATGTATGCATAGCGACATGTAACAAAAATAAAAACAGAGGTCATGAATTTGAAGGATAGCAAGGAAGAACATATAGGAGAGTTTGGAGGGGGAGAAAGGGAAGAGGAAATTGTGGAATTATATTATCTTAAAAATAAAAGAAATATAGTTTTAAATACACACACACACACACACACACACACACACACACACACACACACACACACACACACACACACACCCGCCTTTTGTTAGAGGGAATTGAGTTTGATCTCCTCTGTCACACTAGGCTTGATTCCTATCATGATACTCTATAGCCCCATATAACAGTCTTATTAATTTTCTTTAGAGATTTCATCAAGGCATTCAAAGTATTTTAATCGTATTCACTCCATTCCTCTTTTGAATTCTTCCAAATCCACTTCCTTATCCTCCATGCCTTTCCCCATTTCATCTTCATGTTCCCTTTTCCCCCCGTCCTTCCTTCCTTTTTTTAATGAACCGTACGAGGTCGTTTCATGGTTGACTTACCCTTGTCCTTTAAGGTTCATGCCTTTAAAAAGCCTGACTGCCTCTCCTCAAGCCATCGCCCATCAACAGCTCTTCAGCTTGGGGAGGCTCTAGTGAGAACCTCTCCTCTCCATGCTGGAACACTGACTGGCTTGCTCTTGCGCAGAGGACCACAGCTGCCCGAAGCACATGAGTGCAGTGGTCCCACCACACCCAGCAGACACTGTTTCACTGCACTCTTTCCTGACCTGTGTCTCTTAACATCTTTCTGTCCCCTTTTCCTTGATGGTCCCTGAGCCTAGGAGTGTGATGAAGACGTCTCATTTATGGCTGAGCACTCCACATATACTGACTCTCAACCCTTTGGCCATTTGTGGGTTTCTGTGTTAACTGTTGGCCTCTTGTCACAGCAATCTTCAATGACGTGTTTCTTGTTTGTTTGACTCTGCTTGGTGGAGTCTTTCTTTGACATATGGAAACTTCAACACTATTTTACTTAACTGATTCCCCAGTGAGTTTGAAAAACCGATAACCTAGAATACAGGATAACTTCTTAGTGGTACATTGTTATTTGGAGCCATTACTGGGATCCTGTCATATAGAAATATTTCACATACTTTAATTGTATTTAATAAGTCTAAAACTAAACTGCCATCTTTCCTTGTCAGGAGATATCCTAGGTACCCCAAACATAGCCACATAATTTAATACACAGAAAATGCTTCTACATGTCTATACATAATAATAGCTATCTATTTTTCCAGGCCAGATACATGCCAAGCACTATATGCTCTTTACATATAGCAATTTATAAAACATTGCCTCACTTACTCTTTATAGCAACTCTGTGTTAGGCACAATTATTTATTTCACAAGTGAGGAGGCTGAGCAGGCACTATAAAGCACACAACTTGTACAGGCCAGAAGTGTGATACAACCCAATCAGCCAGTCTCAGAACAAACCACAATTATCCTTTAAGGATGCACTGAGTGTCTTTCTAGGATTGTACCCCAAATCTATATTTCCAAAGGCGTCAAGAAGGAGCTTGTCGTATGTTGGATGCACCCTACCTTCCAGAGGCACTGTAGATCATTTCCCTACCACATTCAGAGTTTTATGTCAAAGCCAACAGCCCCCCCCCTCACTTCCTCTGTGTTTGTCACCTGTCATTATGCTTTATTATTCTGCTATTTATTTATGTGGCAAGCTGTGCATTCCTGGGATTCTGGCTCCGGGCTTCTCAGTCAAGGACTTCTGGGGATCTCCAGCACTTCCCCAGTGGAACTTGAAGACAGAGCAGTTTCCTGTTTGGCAAATGTGTCAGAGGAAATTCCAGCATTTTCTCAACCACCTATTCTCTGTAGCACTGGGCTATGAATACAGCTCAGACAATACACTATTGTATCATCAGTCGTGAGGTGATGACATCACAAGGCACAATAACAAGAATGTTAGGAAGCACACAGCAGTGGCTTATACCTCAGAATGTCATCAGCAACAAATCACCCTCTGTTCAAATGGTTGTCTTTTTAGCTTTCAAGTGTTACTTGTTCCTTATATGTTTGATTACTGTCACCCCTAGATACTGGCCAGATGATGGTATGTTCCATCAAATGATGTTGTCCAAGACAAGGGAAATTAAGTAATTAAATATATATATTTTTTCAATGATTATTTTGTGAAAGATTAGAAGAAAAAAGAATCTTAACTACAATCCCATAAACCTAGAGTAAACTTGTTCCCCCCAGCCCCTACCTG
This sequence comes from Phyllotis vaccarum, assembly GCA_033318265.1. Lineage (NCBI taxonomy): Eukaryota > Metazoa > Chordata > Mammalia > Rodentia > Cricetidae > Phyllotis > Phyllotis vaccarum. The sequence continues at coordinate 59,415,202 of JARWLC010000019.1, read as the reverse complement.
CCTCTGTTTTTCACTATTTTATTCTAAAGAAGAAAACCAAACCATGGACCCTGCCAAAAAGAATTTACAACCTTAAGGGCAACACAAATGTGAAAATAAGACAAAAGAATATTGAAAAAAAATCCAGCATATGGCATTATGATGATGACAGAATTATGATTACCCTATTTTATTTTTAAGTGATAAAATGATAAGCATTTATGTATAGAGTCATCTTAAGAAAGCAGGTAAATCTTGCTCACAGACCTTCAAAGGGACAAGCTATGGTTATTAGACCAGCAGACTGATAACAACCAATGGCAAGTTGAGTCTAGGTACTAAGAAAATAATTCGAAGTTGAATTGATTAGTATTGCAGTTTATCTAGGTCCCTGATTTTCTGGCTGAGACTGGTACCTTCCCTTGTCTCTCACTTGCTGTGTATCTGTAGGCAAGTTCTGTTCTGATTTATAACATAGGGAACACAGACTGTTAGGTAAATAGTGTCATTCATCTTACCTTTTAATATGGACCATATTGCCCAAGTCCCCAGGAAATGTTAAGATTATTTGTTGTAGCATAAGGTAGTCAAGAGACCAAGTAACCAGAGTATTGAGACTGCCCTGCACACTTCATGGTATTTTTCTATTTGCCTGTAGCATCCAATCATTAACAATTTCCTGAGTTTAAAAGTTAATCAACTTTTTCTTTGAATTGCTTTAAGATAACCATGAATTTATCAGTCCAAGAAAGTGCTTATCAAGTACTTCTAGGATATCCTGGTCTTTCTGATGAGGAAGTTTGTAACGGACTCTTTCAGAGTAGCAGGTAGGTATTATTAGTGAAGAACATTTCTATACTCTGTGACATTTGCCAGTGACAAGGCAGAGAAAATTTGCGTACATATTTCTGGAAAAAACTCAAAACCTTTTTATCCAGTACTTTTCGTCTATTATAACACAAAATTATACTTTTTGTTTGTTTGCTTGCTTTTATGAGGCTGGGTCTTTCTGTATAGTCCCGACTGTTCTGGAACTCACTACATAAGCCAGGCTGTCCTTAAAGTCGGAGAGTCACCCCCTGTGCCTCCTGTGTGCTGGAATTAAAGGTACATGCCATCATTCCCAGCCTAAAGTAATTTGTTAGAGGATATATTTTAGAAGCTACTTTAATTTTACATTACGATATTAAGTGATGTTTACTTTAGAAAAAAAGTGAAAATAATTAAAAATAATAGAAAAAAATCTACATTTGTTATACTTCTTTTTTTGTTTTACGTAACATTTCTAAGCTCAGACTACTAGAGTTTCTTCCTTTTTTTTTTTTGCTGTTGGGGATTGGACCAACATGTACAAACTAAGCAAGTGCTGTCTATGAGTTGCATGCTGGTCCCCCTAGGCTGGCCTTGAACTTCCTTAGCGTACCTTCCTTGTGGTTCCCCTGCTTCTGCCTCTTTAGTAGTTAGGATTACAGGCCTGCATCACCAGTTACGCTCATAGTTTTAATATGAGTTTTTAAACCCCCAATTCTTAAAGAATCGTTAAAATCAGCGTTTCTTCACTGGGTTGGTGAGTTCTGTTGGAGGAATCTAAGATTCAGTTCTACGATCTGGTTGGCCCGAACTTATTACTTGTTACTCACTGTGCAGTCTGGGAAGCAGTCGTTATCAGCATCAATTGAAAACTTCTTAGAGATAAGGAATTTTATCCTCTTCCCAGACCTATCGAGTCCTAACTGCAAATCAAATGATTTCTGGGTGATTTGTACTCACATTAGGTTTTAAATAAACAATGTCATTGGAAAAATTGGCAAAGCATCGTTTTTCTAACAAGAGAATTACTGAAGGTCTGATTTGTTTCCACGCCTAGAATAACATCCTCTCCTACCAGACAATCAGTGGCTTCCTGGATTCTCCCTGCCACGGAAGCTTTGTTGAAACAGAGCTGACTGGAGATCCCCCAGCCAGCCTGCCAGAGAAAGTGACAGCTGCCAAGTCAGGATAAATCTTGGGCACACCAATGTGTTCATAAAACTTTGTCAATCTGGTCTACTCTGTGTATGTGTGCGCGCGCGCGCACATGTGCATGTGTGCATGTGTGTGTGTGTGTGTGTGTGTGTGTGTGCGCACTCACGCTTCCATGAGTATACATGCACACGTGGGGGTCTGGAACCACCTTAAGTAGTTGTGCTTTGCCTTTTTCCTTATGAAGGGCTCTTGCCAAGTCAGCTAGGCTGGCTGGAAAGACTTCTGGGATTCTGCCATCTCAGTTTCCCTAGGACCAGGATTACAAGTGAGTGCCAGCATGCCTGGCTTCTTATACAGGATCTGGGGATAAGACACAGGTCTTCATGCTCGCACAGTAAGTGTTTTACAGACAGAGCCGTTTCCCAGCCCCCCTTCATCTTTTTGATACTCTATTGGCACATTCTTTTGCCCATCACTGTTGACTTACCAGGAAATGGTGTGATCTAACTCAATAATAAAGTTCACCAATCGTGTTCTCTTACGCAGACATTGAAAGCAGTGATCTATTGACTCAGAAAATTGAGATCAGCTTAAAAAACAAGAAAAATAGTCTGCCCTAGCTGTGAGCCCTATAATTTATGGTATCAAACTACCAGGTGAGATGTGCCCATTTGTGCAATAGTAGTACTACTATTATCATACAAATATTGCCCTTTAATTGGATTTAAGGTCCTCTCCCTAGGGAATCCATAGCTGGTAAAGGAAACCTGGTCAAAAGTCCATGTTGGGTGAGGTCATAAATGTGTGTGTATACAATTGTTTTGCTAAATTGTCTTCACAATATTTGTGTTTATATCCATAAATGAATGCTACTCTCAGACTTAATCAGAGAGGATTCTCTTTCCAGTGAACAGTGGTAATTAAGTACAGAGATTCATGAACGCACAGGTGTGAAAATAAGTGGCAGATGATTGCTCAACCCTAAACAGGACATTTTTTAAAAATGAAAAACAGTAGGAAGGGAAGAAAAGAGGTGGCCTTTATATATTCCCACAAAAGGGTGATCGGTCTATGAATTAAAGTCTTGAGCAGTATAGGGGGATTATGTTGTTCCATTGTAAATAATTGTCCCACCCATTGGTTTAATAGAAAGCGCTTATTGGCCAAAGGCAGACAGGAAGTGTGGGCGGGGCTACCAGACTAAGAAAACTCTGGGAACAGGAAGAACAGAGCAGAATGCCAGAGAGAAGCCAGAAGAAGCAGAGGACAACTATGCTGCTCTGAGAAAAGGTACTGAGAAGAGTCACGGGTTAGTTTAAGGGTAAAGAGTTAGCAAGTTATATACCTGGGCTTTAGGCTGATCAGCCTAAAATTATTGTAAGCATCTGTGTGTCTCTGCAGGTTTGTGGATTTGTGGGTCTAAACTTTGCGGTTAGGCCCAAAAGTCTGGGACAGAAACCACTTACTACAGAGCAGAGTTCCTGTTCTACGTAATTCTGAATAAATAAATGTTCTTTTCATACAGAGCCAGAAAAATGAGTTTTCTATGGCTTCCATGGTGATCAGTGTAGAGAAGGAATCTTTTAAAATAATTAGTGAACCTTGTAAAGGGCCATGATGTTTGTATGTGAGAACTAATCATTCTTATTGCAAAATAAGGTTGGTCCAGGTGAGGTTGATCTCTCAAAGAAGGAAAACCCAGAATGGTCTAACATGCTGCAGTGGAGGAGGCTGTGGGTATGATTTTAGGCACAAAGTTGTGTCTGGCTCAAGTTCTCCTGGTCTCAAGACTCAGTCTTTTGCTTTTATGTTTTCTACTGGTTGGCACTATTAAACAGAGTGGAGCCTTTTAAATTTCAGCAAGACTTCATATAGCCGGAAGAATTTTTAAAAGGTATTCTTGCTGAGTGTGGTGGCACACAACTGTAATTCTAGCACTTGGGAGGCTGATATAGGAGGTCAGCCATGAGTTCAAAGCCAGCCTTTGTTACATAGTAAGGGTTAGGCCAATTTGGGCTACCAAGTAAGACTGCCTCAAACAATAGTAATATAAACACCAAGGATGTGTATTCTTGAGTCCTGTGTCTAGAAAAGTCTGTTTCAGGAGGTCTGCAGGGGAGCTCTGAAAACTTATTTTAAACACCCACTCCCCACCCCAGAAACTGCTGCTCAGTTGTGGGTAACAGAGTTGTGGGCTTCCAGCTATGGGGGTTCAGATGAAGAGCAGGCATCTGGCAAGATGGCTCAGTGTTAAGTGTTCCTGGAAATTCTTTGATTTTTATGAGTATGTACCTCCTGTAAGTAAAAGGATGTATAAAAATATGCTTGAATGGTATTCATCCAATGAAAGATAATATTTGAAAAACTCAAGGTACCCACCAGCTAGGTCAGGAAATAGAACATTTCAATATATTAGACAACCTTTTGGAGTGGCCTGGTTGTTTTTAGTATCTGTTTGTTTTTCTCCTCTTGAGTGTTGGGGTTATAAGTGGGTGCCATGTTTGATTTTTGCATAGTACTGGGGTTGACCCAGTTCTTCAAGCTTGCCAAGAGAGCATCTTGCTAACTGAGCTCTCGTTCTAGTCCCTGTAAATATGGATTATTTTTCTGGAACAGAATTTTATTCTCTAGCCCATGCTGATGAAAGACTTCCAGTAACCTTTTTGTTTCGGTCCCCTGAGCACTGACGCTTACAGGTGCGAGCCACCATACCCTTCTAGAAGCGATATTTCAATAAAAATTTATATACCTGTCAGGTTTTCAAAAATTTAAGTTCATGATATTATTTGTATTCTTCTTTTATGCTTTTTTAATTTAAAATACATTTTCTCACATACTATATCCTGATTACATCCCTCTCTCTATTTCTCTAGTTCTTCTCTGCCTCCCTTCCCATGCGGATTCACCCTTTCTCACTCTCCTTAAAAAACAGACAGGCTTCTAAGGGATAATAAAACAAACAGGATGCAGTAATAAGAGCTAACAGGTCAGAATGGGACAGACACACAGAAGGAATAGAGCCAAGGTAAAGGCGTAGGAAATAGATACAGAGATCCATTCGGGAATCCCAGAGGATTCCAGAAAGATATTCTGGAACCCATAATATATATGCAAAGGAACTGTAGGGTAATAGAGAGAAAAAGTAGAAAAAAGACAAAATTATAAACAACAACAACAAAACCCCCAATCCCTGAAATGATATTATGAGACAAGGAACCCCCCCAAATGCCACTGAGTTCATTTTCTCTTGGCCATCTGCTGCTGAGCATGCTGCCTACCCTTAAGAGTAATTTGTTTTCCCAGTGAAACTTCCTTGGAGAAAACAAAATTTTCACATTTGAAAGTGGTTATGAGTCGGAGATAGCTTCTGGGTTAGAGATGGGGGCAGGTGTCTACATCTCCTTTCTGCTCTAGGAGCAGATCTGCTGCAGACCCACGCTGGTCCAATGCATGGTGCCACAGTCTCTGCGAGTTCATTTGTGCACCAATCCTGTTGATTTAGAGAGCCATTCTTTCTTGGTGTCTTCCATTCACTGTCTCTTACACTCTCCATGTCTCATCCTCCATGGTTCTCTGAGGGAAGGGATTTGATGGAGACATTCCATTTAGGGCTGTGTGTTCCAAGGTCTCTCACTCTCTGCATGATGTCTGGCTGTGGGTCTCTGTATTTGTTTCTATCTGCTGGTGGAGGAAGCCTCTCTGATGGTGGCCAAACAAGGCTTTGATCTACTAGTGTATCAGAATGTCATTAGGTGTCATTTTACTGCTAGCTTTTGTGTGTTGTTTTTTAGAACAGTAATATTTACCTTGCACTAGGTCCCTAAGCTATCTAGTTTTCTATTCTTGGTCTCCTAAGCAGACGCTTGTATTGGTTATATCTTCTGGAGTGGGCCTTATGTCAAATCAGATATTGGTTGGCTACTCCATCAAGGTTTATGCCACCATTGGTGTATCGTATCTTGCAGTTAGGACACCGTTGTAGATGAAAGGACATTTATCCTTTGGTAGAATGCAGAGTACATTCCGGTACCAAATATACTAGCGCACGGGAATGAAGGCTCTAAGTGGGCACCAGTTCAATACCTCTGTGTTCAATGAGCTAAGTAGGAGTTGTGTTTGACTATGGAGCCTTGCTGTCAGCAACCTATAGTCTTGACAACAGCCTGGGTTGTGTGGGGATTCCTATGGATTTGGAGGGGAGGCCACAGAGTGCATCTGAACTTGCCTGCATCCTTTGGTTGCTGCCTGCTTCTCTGGCTGGCTTGACTGGTGGGCTCCCAGGAAATGCCTGCTGCAGAGAGTCTGTAATCCACTGGAGATGGGGACAGAAAGGGGGAGGGTATCCCACAGCATGTGGTCCTCTGCAGAGCTGGAGGCCAGACTGGAGGATTATATTTAGAGGAGAGGAGAGAGAGGATTCCCAGTTGGGCTTCCCTATCCAGGGTGTCCTGCAGGTTTCCTGGGACTGCCTGCTGGGGGTGGAGGAGCCAGGGAAGGACATTTGGAGAGAGAATATCTGTGTGAGCCACTGGAGATGGGGCAGGCATGAAGGGGAGGGTACAACAGGGGTCTGCTACAGAACTGGGGCATGACTTTGGGGGAGAGGAGAGAGAGGTGAAGATCTGTAGTTGACCTACCTTCTTCCCGGGGTGGAGTTGCTCATGGGTTCACAGGTAATGTCTATTAGCATTGGGGGCTTGGAGTGTTCTTTATATTCTTAATCTATTTTGCTTGGGAGGTGTTATCCTAATTTTCTTTCCCCTTTTTCTTTCCCTGTATAGCCCTGGGTATCCTGGAACTCCATCTGTAGATGAGGCCAGCTTTGAACTTACAGAGCTCCACCAGCGTGTTAAGGAATTAAAGGTATGTGGCACCACCACTTGGCTTTTATCTTAGATTTTTATTTAGTAAACTAAATTTGATTTTTCTCATTTGTTTCTATTATCCTTTGTTAACTTTCACACGCGTGTTTTAGGTTTGATATTCTTACTAGGAGGTAGGAAGGGTCTGTGTCTCCTGCCCCTGGATCCTGGTAGGCTTGTGACTGTTTAGATGATCAAGATACAGTAGATGTGACACTGGGTGACCTCTCAGGCTAGATCTCTGCAAGACAGTTTCTTTTGTGCTGTTTTCACCTGAGTTAAGCTCCTGGAAACATCACTGATCCCCTGTAGCTTGCCAGATGGACAGCGTATTCATTAGTTTGGCTTTTGTTTGTGTGATAAAACATTGCAATCAACTATAGCAGGGGTTGGGAAAGGGGGGAGGTTTATTTGGCTTATAGATCCCGAACATAGTCTATCATTGAGGGAAGTCAAGGCATGAACCTGGAGGCAGCAATGGAGGCAGAGACCCCAGAGGAAAGCTTCATACTGGCTTGCTTTCCATGGCTTGTGCACTGTGCTTTCTTAGACTGTCTAGAATTATTAGTCCAGGGGTGGCACTGCCCACAGTGGACCGGGCCCTCTCACATCTATCATTAATTAAGAAAATGCCCCATAGACTCATTCATCTACAGGCCAACCAGACGGAGCCAGTTAGGATTGGCTCTTCCCACATGACTCTAGCTGTGTGGTGTTGACCAGCACAGCATATGTAGGAGCTACAGTTTGTCCTTCTGTCCCAGGCAGGATCCAGCCGTGTGATTGAAAGTGAATTCTCCTATCTCCATTGTCCCTGACGTAGCCTTGAGTTCCTTTGTAGCCTCTAGAGACACTGTGGCCGAGGTTCAGATATCTGTGAGTAGACATAAATCATCTCTTCTGCCTCCTGTTAAAGTTCCAACACTTGGAATGAGGAAAAGAATAGTGTGTGTTTATGCCAGTGAGTTCTCACTATTATGCAGCTAGGTAACCAAACTAATAACTAATAATAATAATAATAATAATAGTGATAGTAACATTAATGCTTCCACACAGACAGTTCAGTACGTAGTTTTAAGTTGGCCCCTCTTTCTTGATTTATTAACAACTGCTTGTCTGCAAAGGTCAAGAAATTTATCTGGCTATAGGCAGGTATGCTGAGTAAGTACTCTCCTCACCTGGACTTGAACTTGGCTAAGTGTCTTTGAAAAATGGTGACTGGACTGAGCTGGAAGAAACATTGTAAAGGTTGAACTGCTGCTGTCCATTTAAGTCGTCCCACTGGTGGGTTCGTTCTTCACAGGTGGATTTCCTCTTTCTGTGGCTAATGTGTCAGCAACTCAAACAGCAATTTTTAGAAACAAACATCCTAACACAATACAATCCAAAGATATACTAATCCCAAAGACTAAGGTTAGGAAAATATTAAAAGTCTTTGCTTTCTATAATTAAACCATTGTTTCCATAAAGGCAGAAAAAATTTGAAGGTACAGTAAAAACATTGCAACCACACACAATAGTCTTGAGCGTGAGCTGTTTGCTGACTGACCTGCTGGTATGCACAGTGTATATACTGTGTGCTTACTGCAGTGAACTCCTGACTTCATGAGGGCTGTGACTCACAGTTTAAGAAGCTAGGATCTAGAGAAATGGTGTCTGGAACCTATTCATTTGCTTTTGAACAAAAAGCAAAGAGAATTTCCCCCTGACATGTACAGTTCCTTTTAAAATGCGCTCTGAGACATTCCGTGTTTCTTTCTGAGTGGTCTTCAGGAAGGGCATTCTTTGAGGTAGGTGCCTGCCAGATTCAGCCAGTGCCAACACTCTAGCCTTGCCTTTTCCCACTGAGGTGCCAGAGGGTATTGTTCAGGAAGTATATGAGAATAATTAATGATAGTTGTTTAACCAGGACTTTAATAACTTCAAGGTTGTTATAAAAAAGTTCTGCATTTTTCATACCACGTCTGCAATTCATTCCTCTTCTTTGATACTACCACACCAGGGTGTGCAAATCCTTGAGTAAACCCATTAATAATACTTATTCTGTTGATTTGTAGGCAAATCAAGCAGATTACTCAATAAGGCTGCCTCTGAACTTCACTTATGAAGTTCTAGAGTGCTATCAGCTTTTATGGGGAAATCCCTGAGAGAACCAGTTGAGATTTGATAGAGAAAAAACACTTGGCCTTCAAGTGGGTGAGAGTTCAGTGAGTTTTATTTCTGACATGTCCTTTGGGTTTCTTCAGCATCTCCTCCTCCTCTTTTTCCTCTTTCTTCTATCATAAAAGTCTGCTACTGCACCTCTGCTCTTACTCAGCTCCCTACCAGCTGTTTCTCACATCTCGGCCATGCTAGTCTCTGAGGGCACAAACCACGTCTTATGTGCAGTGTGTCTCCATTGTGTAGCAAGACCTAGTGCCTTCCATTGGAAATCAAATTCCTGGGAGGAGGGACTTGGCCTGTTGTGAACAAGGAATCGCAACCCCTGGAATAGAGGATGGTATGGGGCTGGTGCCAGTTAGTGAGAGCAAAAAAAAAAAAAAAAAAAAAAAAAAAAAAGTTTTTGTGAATGAAGGGAAACTGGGCTTACATATGCTCTTTAGTAGATGTTAATTTTAATTAAGCTGAATTGAACTTTGTGTAATAGAAAGGACAAAGAAGGAAAGACATGGGGACAGGAACAGAGCCAGGGATGTGGTGAGATGGCAGAAAAATGGGTGAAGGTCCAGGTGATTAGTGGTATAGTTATTTGTCCACACTAGTGGGAAAGGACTTAATTAAGTCTGAAAAAGGTCAGTGTCATGGATGACGACCCATAAGAAAATTGTATGAATGTTCTTTTTTTAATTTAAAAATTGTATGGACATGAGTGTTTTGCTAGCATATATGTGCAAACACTTGGTTGCATGCTTGGTATTTCAGGAGGTCCGGAAAAGGAATTGAATTCTCTTGAATTGGAGTTACAGGTGGTTGTGAGCTTCAATGTGGATGCTGGAAGTGGAGCCTAGGTCCTCTGCAAGAGCCATAAATGCTCTTAAGTGATGACCCATTCCTCTAACGCCTTCATGAACGCTTTTCAAGTTGAAATGTATTAAAGGACTAGATGAGCGGGAAAAGGTTATTGCCACTCAGTATACGAATTGAAAAATTAAAACACTCAGGCCAGGCTGGGTGGCTCATATCTGTAATCTCTGTACCTGGGAGGCTGAGGCGGGGTTTAAATTCCTCTTTGGCTATAGAGTGAGCTACAGGCCAGGATGGTTTATAGACCATGTTTCAAAAAGTGCAAGAGGAGAGAGAGAGAGAGAGAGAGAGAGAGAGAGAGAGAGAGAGAGAGAGAGAGAGAGAGAGAGAGAGAGAGAGAGAGAGAGAGGAGAGGAGACTTAGAGAAATGTTAGAAGAGTTGATAAAGATCACCCAGAAGAGACACAGACTCAGTGGGAGACTTCAGGGGCTTTCAGGGGTATTTTGAATTACATGAGATTGGTTTTTCCCACTTTTCTGGGCCCACACCTCTCATCCTAGGATAAGATATGACTGTATTTATAAAGAAGGGAAGGAAGAGAGAAAAGACTAGAGTTTGATCTGTCTACCCTAAAGTTGATAGGGTTGATAGGGGAGTATCAGGAGCAGAATCGGTGCTAAGGTCTCACTTCTCTACGATAAGTCTTCAGGAAGGACCTTGATCTTGAACAAAACCAGAGTCTCAGCGGTTATGAAATCTAAGCACCTCCCTCAGCTTGTCTTGTTGGCATTAGAGAATAAGAGATCTCAGCTTTACATTTCTCACAGTTGGTGATTCTTTAGGATTTTCCAATGTAACCTTCACTAAATTTCTTGTCTCCAGGCATATCAGGGCCATGGGAGTTATTACACAGCTTGCATGTGATCTAAGGTCTCCGAGAAGGTTTTAAATTTCCTGGCTCTTCTGTGCACTGTTTATGCAACTGTGGTTGGCAGGTTTGAGTGGGAACACATGACCACAGCTGTGAGAAGAGATGACCACAGCATTGAAGACTGGAGTTATGACGGAGAAAAGATACAAGGTCACACAGATTTTGTGTGCTCTGGGACACACAAGGATGCCTTTGAAAAATGAGCTGTAAGTTGAGGCAAAGATGAATTTGTTTCTTTACCACTGGGGTAGATGTCAAGTTTCCCCTTGGGATTTGTGGAATTATTTTTGTGTGATGGGATGCCCATTTAGTAAGGGCATCCTGTGAACTGTGCTGGGGTTTTGGTTGACAGTGACTGGTGTTCTGACTCTGAGAAACTGTTGAGACCTTTTTCCCACCCACACAGGAAGATGAGCGGCAGAAAAGCAATTGTGACGTTGCCACCCATGTAACATAGGAAGCTACTTTCGTGACCTCATCATGAATGCTGAAGCGCATTGTTGACTGGAATGCATTCGTTATTATAAGAATTCCTGAATCTATTTGTTTAACTTTACAGCCCGAAGTAAGAGGATACAGCCTTTTGTTAAGTCGAGTACAATGCCACGTAGGTTAGGCTTCCAGACTAGTCAGTGTGGAAAACCTGGGATCAAATCTCTGCTTTCTTCCATTATTTAAGACAATAAGGAGAACAGTTTCCCTACTTTTTTCCACTTTTGCTCAGCTTTTCTTTGATCAACAGAAAAGTTATAACACAAGGACAGTTCTGAAATTTCAGTGACAGTGAAGGATGATAAAAAAAAAAAAAAAAAGCCTGAGAATTCACAATACAGCTTAATGATGGAAAAGACCTCGTTGGTTTTTTAAACCACTGGGATTGAAATTTCACAGTCTCTGAGGATGACTCATTGCTTCGCTGTGTCATGAGTTTCATTTTGAGATGAAATACACTCTGTGGTTTCATTTGAGGCTTCACGTTGATGTAAAAAGGAAATGAGCCCATATTGGGAAGTTGGGTTGAAATATACATAGTGTATCACGTTGGTGCCTAGCCCTCCTCGTTCCCTCTGCTATGGTATTACCAAGCTGTTTTTTATCAATCTTTCACACCTTTCTGTCTTCATCACTTGTCTGAGAATGGGGTTAAACAAATAGAATGAACTTAGGGAGTGGTCTGTGAATGAACCACTGACTGTCACCCTGTCACCGTTGTGTAGATGACGCTCTGGGCTCGGATCTTCCTGTGTTAGCACTGATGAGAGAATGCTCATCTTAATTGGCACTCCCACGCTTGCCAAAAGTGTCTTGCTTTATGTAAACTATTTTGCAGTGTTATTTCACGTTAATAATCACATCTTCAAACTTGAATGTCTGCCAAGATCCAGAAGTAGTGAAAATAAGTAAAGCTGTAGTGGAGAATGGAAAAAAAAAAATACTCCAGTCCTTCTACATGCTCAGTAAGCATTCAAACACTGGGCTATATCTTCATTTCCAAATACTAATCTTTTAAAAACTTCCTTCAGTATTTCAAACTTATTTCCACAATTTTGAGTATGTCCTGCTTTAAATCTAATTTTAAATACTGTTAGGGAGAGGAACCAGGCGAGAAAAAGAATAAAAATAAATCTCATATTTAACAAAATTCAACCATGTTATTTCCTTTAGTGTTTAGATAGACACCTTTTAATTTGAAGCAGGATCAATGTTGTTTTTTTTCTTACTCTAAGACCCCAGAGAAGTCATGTGCCCCAATCCTTATTTGCTTATTTTCAGGATGAAATGATAATGATACCGACAGCATATAGTTTTTATTAGAAAAAATTGAAACCATTCATTTGCCTCACACCTTCAATAGAGAGTACAAATAAATGCGACGAAAAGTGGCAACAGGAGCATTTGCTAGTAACAAAGCTCTGAGAACTGTCTTTTTTTTGTATTTTTGTTTATTATCTGATTTACTTAGTGGTGTGTATATGTGTGGCACATGCTTGCTTGCATGCACACTCATGAGCGCGCTCACACACACACACACACACACACACACACACACACACACACACACACACACGCTCAGGCACATGCTCAGGCGCATGTGTAGAGAGCAGAGAGATTAATGCTGAGTGTTTTCTTCTAAGCTTCTTTATCTTGTTTTTGTATTTTTGGAGACAGAGTTGTCTCAAATGATCTCTCATTGAACCTGGAGCTCACATTTCAGCTAGACTTGATTAGCTCATGAACTCTGGCAGTCTACGGCTCTCTGATACCCCCTCCCCTGAGCACTATGGTTATGGATATACGTTGCCATGGCTGACTTGTCTATGGGTGCTGGGGATCCGGACACAGACTCATGCTTGCATAGCAAGCATTTTATCCACTGAGCTATCTCCCAGGTCCTTTATTTTATTTTTAGTATCTGTGGTTAATCCAATGTAATATGATGTTTTGATAAAATATGGAATCTACTATCTTTATGTAATGAAGTGCAATTACAATGAGTACACACAAAGAATTTTAAAAAGTGAAAACATTAAAAAACAGTATATGTTATTCTTAAATGAACAAGACTAGCTACATGATTGATAGGTTTTGATGATGAGCCCTGAGGTCAGAACTCATGTAGGTAAGCTGCAGTGGTATGGAGATTTGAAGCTTTAACAATGATGCAGATTTGAAATCCAGAGAATTGCTTCATTGCTGATATCATAAAAGCTGTCTCTATCATCTAGAGTAGAGCAGCCTTGCAGTCTAAGAGAGAAACATGCACTTTTACTTTTAAATCTCTATTTTACTTTTAATTACGTGTCTCTGTGTGAGTGCAGGGTATCTAGGAAGTCAGAAGCATCAGATCCTCTGGATCTGGAGTTATGAGCAATTGTGTGCTGCCCCAAGTGGGGATTCGAACTCAAAGTTAGTTTTTCTGGAAAAGCAATATCTACTCTTAACTTCTGGGCTTTATATTTGGTCCTGTGTATTTTTAGAAAATAACAGTTTATTTCTTCTTTTTAAATTGTCTATATGGATGTGAATGTGTTTGGTGTATGTGTGTATGATGTAGTCACATGTGTATGCATGAGTGTATGCACCCCTGTATATATGTGTAAGACAGAAAATGGTGAATTTCATACTGTCATTATCTTACTTATCTGAGACAGTCTCTGAATCTGGAATTGGGCTGGTGGCCAAAAAAACAAAAACAAAAACAAAAAACAAAAAAAACCCCAGTTATCTTCCTGTTTTTAACTTCCCATAGTATTGGGATTACCATTGCTTGTAGTCATGTCTGGGATTTATATAGGTGCTGGGGATTTGAACCCAGGCCTCCAGGTCTTCATGTTTACATAGCAGTGCTGTTACCCACTGAACGATCTTCCTAGCCCAATAATAATACCTTTAATTCTTGAAAAAGTAGAGAAACTGCGATAGAAAGTACTTAAGGAAACTGTTGATGTTTGATAATTTTTCAGAATCAAATTTTATTTTTTGAGCTACATAAACATGTGTTCTTCTTTTTAGAGATGAGATCCAGCCTCTTCAGAAAGATCCTCTTTGTCAAATGCTTAATTGAGGATGTAGCCAAGTCCTCGTGAGGCTAAGAAAACTCTCTTCCCCTAGTGTCTCCTGGACACCCCATCCTTTACCTCAGAAGGTAAGCTGGGCTCCCCCCCCCCCCCCCCAGCCCTGTTTTTAATTCTGTTACTGCTCACCTCCTCTGGGCTTTGGGCCGCCTTTCCTGTCCTGTCTTAAGTCTTTTCTCTACCCACACATATACCCAGGGCCCTCCCTGTCCTAAAATAACCCTCCTCTGACCCTGCTTCTGTAGCAGGCTCCAACCCTATCTCTGTTCCATTCACACCACACTTCTAAAAGAGTACAAATTCTGCTTTCACTTCTGCTTCACAAGGGCCCCTTTGACTCCCTCACAATGAGGCTTCCTCCTTTATTTCTCTATCAAACCTTCTGGAAAATCAACAGGCATTCTATATCCAGGCTAGATATGGAAAAGTCTAAATACTTCTCCATCTCTGGGGAAAAAAAAAATCCCACCTCTTGGAGTTTTCTCATGCCTCTGTGGACCTTTGATTTTTCTGTTTTCCTCACCAAGCTGTTGTCTTCTGTCTGCTCCATAGGGAAAAGGCCCCTTCTCTTCACTCTTGGTCTCAGAGAACTTCTGGTCCACTAATGCCTCCCACTTGAATTTCTTCAGTCTCCTTTCATCTAGAATTCTCCACCCTGACAATTCATACGCTTTAACAATTTTCAACCGTTATCGGAGCTGCCACAGGCAGCTGTCAGTTCAAACTCAGACTATCTAAAAAACACTCCTGAGCGTCACCAGACTCTGAAGTCTACATGGTTGCTTCTATGTGTCCGGCTAATGATGTCACTATTAATGAGTCATCTTCTAAAGTCTGAAGTCATTTAAACATTGGCCTTATGGTACACAGGATACAAGGTTTCTCTTTTGGAGACAGAGACGTCTGAGTTTAGAGCATGATTTGCTGCTTACTAAAGACCCTTCTGTCACGAGCAAGTTGTATAAGCTTTGGAGTCTTGGTATCCTCATGTATAAAATGGGAAATGAGCGTTCTCTGTATGGCTAACTGGGAGGACTGGATGAGCATCGCACATCATGTCCTTATTCCTTCTCGTTATCCAGGTTGTGTCGTTCATTTCCATCTTATTATTCATCCACGGAGGGATATGCTCCGAGGGGTTTCATACAACTGCTGACATGTATATTCCATCATCTACTGTGTTCTCCTTTTTTCTTTCGTCTCCATGCTGCTTTCTCTGCAGCTCAGGTCTGCACTCTTTCTAGTGTGGAGAATGGCTGTGCTCCTAGAAAGGCCTGTTTCTGCTCCTGGATGCCGGGGTTTCATACTTCAATGAAGTCCGTTTCCACTAAGATGTGATTCCGGATCATCCAAATGCTTGTAACTTCTCTCTTCTGTGTGGATACAGACTTTGTACTTTCCCGCCTCATCTCTCTAAAAATTCATTTTAATGGTTATTTATTTACTTATTCACTCTTACCCATCTTCTACTCTAAGAGACCTAATATTTTTGGGACAATATTTGATCAATGTACCAATTAAATATTTCTTGTGTGAGTATGATGTTTGGGATCCAACTAAGTGCCTCATACACGGTGGACAAGTACTCTATTACTAAAGTTAATGTCTAGCCCTGTATTTATTATCTCCTTCTCCTCTCATTTGTTCATTGTTAATATTAGGACACAAAGCAATAGTTTTCTGTATGGCATATTTATTCATAATTTGTTTCTACTTCTCCTTCTCACATCTTCTCCTCCATTTCTCTGCTCCACCCTTGTACCCTCCCACCTGCTGTAACCTTCACTTTCATGACATATGGGATCTGTTTCTTTCTCCTACCTCTAGAACTTCTATTTCCTTTGCTTGGTTCTGTGGCAGTAAGTCTTACTTAAAATATACCAATACAAGATAAATATTTATTGGTAAGCAAATTAACACTCACGATAACAGGCTACAGCTTAGGAATACACTAACAATCATGGTAACAGGCTACAGCTTAGGAATACACTAACAATCATGGTAACAGGCTACAGTTTAGGAATACACTAACAATCATGGTAACAGGCTACAGCTTAGGAATACACTAACAATCTTGGTAAAAGGCTACAGCTTAGGAATACACTAACAATCATGGTAACAGGCTACAGCTTAGGAATACACTAACAATCATGGTAACAGGCTACAGTTTAGGAATACACTAACAATCATGGTAACAGGCTACAGTTTAGGAATACACTAACAATCATGGTAACAGGCTACAGTTTAGGAGTGCACTAACAATCATGGTAACAGGCTACAGCTTAGGAGTACACTAACAATCATGGTAACAGGCTACAGCTTAGGAATACACTAACAATCATGGTAACAGGCTACAGCTTAGGAATACACTAACAATCACGGTAACAGGCTACAGTTTAGGAATACACTAACAATCATGGTAACAGGCTACAGCTTAGGAGTACACTAACAATCATGGTAACAGGCTACAGCTTAGGAATACACTAACAATCACGGTAACAGGCTACAGTTTAGGAATACACTAACAATCATGGTAACAGGCTACAGCTTAGGAATACACTAACAATCATGGTAACAGGCTACAGCTTAGGAATACACTAACAATCATGGTAACAGGCTACAGCTTAGGAATACACTAACAATCATGGTAACAGGCTACAGCTTAGGAATACACTAACAATCATGGTAACAGGCTACAGTTTAGGAATACACTAACAATCATGGTAACAGGCTACAGCTTAGGAATACACTAACAATCATGGTAACAGGCTACAGTTTAGGAATACACTAACAATCACGGTAACAGGCTACAGTTTAGGAATACACTAACAATCGGATGGACAAGTGATGGATGTTGATCCAATCTCTCAAGAAGGCAGGAACAAATGGTTCTCCCCAAGATCCCAGCAGCCCCTGTTGAATGGGGCTGGCCACTCCCCCTTTAGGAGCCCAGGACCCTGGCTAAATGTCTTTCGACCTTATCAGCTGACACCTGAATCCCACCACATCTCCCCCTTTTGTCTAACTAAGAAGGTTCTAAACTAAGACTATGTACAATAGGAATTATTATGAGGTAGTATCTAGGAGAGGATAAGGTACAAATTACAACTGAAACCTAACACATATAAAGTACATCATATGTTTCTAGAATATTTATAGATGGCAGGGTGTATAAATTATTTTAAAACTGTTTATCTGGGATAGTGAAAATCTAACATCTGAATGTTTTTTGCTAAGGGATAATAGGGTAGTAACTTTAAATATTTATTTTTTAACCCTTTTAAGACCTGAGAAGGAAAATATATCACCTGAAAGTCAGAAGTACATGGGAGTAATAACTTTTAAAATTTGGGAGAGGACAGCGACACGGCTATTTGGACAATTATCTATGTTTTTTGTGCCATTGGAGCATCTATCATTTTGGCTATAGGCCTATGATATCTGACAGATCTTTTTATAAGCAGGACATTTTTGGAGGGACTGTCTTATCCTGTTTGGGCAGGTTTTGCTAGTCTTTATCTGTCATTTTGTTTATCTAGTTTGGACATCATGTGTGTATTGTCAGCAATCGAGGTAAGGGCTTTACTCAACTGGCCATTCTCTGCCAAAAGGACAAACTCCAAAGGTGTGTCCTTGATGCCCAACACCATCTCAGGAAAGGAATAGTGACACCAGGAGTCATGGCGTCTCACAGCTGCATTTTGAATAACAAATGTTAAATGCCATATTTTCTGGGTCTATAAAATGGTTGAAGATTCTTGTCTATCTATGGTATTTTAACCTGTATCTGAGATGACTGTGACATGGCAACTTAAGTAATGTTGACTGTAGTTTTTATCATCTTAAGGATTGAAACCTGTATTGTAAAATTAGGTTATCTATAAAAGGGTGTACAATCTCTGAACAATGACTTTTAGTATGACTATCAAGCATTAGCTAGAGGTATATGTATACCATTCAAAATGGTAACAGTATTTTAGACATATATATATTATTTAAACAGAGATCTATAAAACATCTTGTGTGTATATTATAACTAGTGTAATCATATATTATGTTTAGTATAGTTAAATGGAGGTAGCAGTTGTATAGTGGACATGACCATAATGTGCAAATATTTTAAACAGGGGTATAAGTATATGTAAAATATAGCAGTTATAGATTTAATTTTATATAACAGTTATAGATTTAATTTTATACCAATGTACCAGTTGCTTCGGACATATAAAACAATTTTAGATTTAAATTTGTACCGATATACAAATTATCTCGGTCAAACATAGAAAATGGGTTTATATTCACGTTTGTATCAATATACAAATATCTATGCCAGCATAAATTGTCTTTGGCTTATCTTATATATTTGGCTAGTAATTGTTTATAGGTAAGTAGAACATTCTACCTTTATTCTGTGCCTCGGTCTTAGTCTGCACTGGACTTGGGAGCCACTCTGGCAGCTGAGAGAGCCAGCGGGTGAGCGGGATCAGTGGGGAGGGAAGGGGGAGCTGGGAAGTCAGGGATAGCTGCCATGGTACGTGATCTCCGCTGCAGCCTGGGACTTTAAACTCAGCTGGTGCTGATCTGTAGTCTTTCTCCCAAAGCTGAACACTCTGCCTGTCTTTTGCTTTCTGACAGTGTTTAAAACACAAATGGACCCCCAGCTCCCTACATTGGTGGGCACAGCCCGGCCCCATGTTGGGTGCCATCTGTTATAATAAGGTTTTTTGGCCCCAGGTGGCCTGAGATTTAGACCTATCGACCTGTAGCCTTAGACTGCTTAGTCGCCACTGTTGTCTAGGCCTTTAAAATGACTTAGACATTTATATTAAGTTTATGTTGTTTGGCCTATGGCTTTTAGGCACATTTTTAGTTAGTTTTTTAATCTTAATTTATTTTTATTAATCTGTTTGTCATGTGGTCCCGTGTATTATTTGTGTTTTTTATATATATATATATTTTGGTGGCTGGTTCAGTCTTTCCTGACTCTGCCCTTCTTCTACCTATGTGCTGATTTCCCCTCCTACTTTTTCTATGGTGCCTGTCATGGGCCAAAACAGCTCTTTTATTTAAAGATCGATATTCACAGCATACAGAAAGACATTAAATGTCTTTTGACCTTATCAGCTGACACCTAAATCCCACCACATAGTTCCCTTTCTAGGTTTATGACCTGTACCTACCTTTTTCTTTGCTTTTTTAAAGCAGCTAATTTATTACACCCTTTGTACTTATTGACTCAATTAAAACAACACATCTAATATACAGACCTTTCTTAAAAGTCCCACAGACAAAAGAATCATCGTTAATGTGATAAGGAGAAAGAAATAGTAATGATAATAAATGAAGACAGAAGTGGTTTGGGCTATGTGGCATTACTTGGATTGGATCTAAAAAGCAGGGAAATCATAGAAGTATGTGTCCCAAGAAGAATAGCATCAACTGTGTCTGTGCTGACAGAGTGATGCCATTTTGGAATCTGTCTCTATTTTTAACCCTGTTCTAATCATTAATATGGTATTAGGATTATTGTCTGTAGTAATAAGTTTTTGGCCTGGCCTTTCCACCCTAGCCCTAAATCTTGAACCCTCTCACAACCCCGCTGCCGCTTAGCCCCACATAATCATACAAAAGCTTACATTAATTTCATGTTGATCCGCCTATGACTCAGTCATATAACTTGCTAACTCTTAACTCTTTAACTAACCCATGATTAGCCAAGTGGCTTAGTATCTTCTCTCAGAGCAGCGTCCTGGCCTTCTTTCCTCTGTGTCTGTGGCATCTCTGACTCTGACTCTTTCTCTTCCCAGAGTTTTCTTAGTCTGGTAACCCCGTCCACACTTCCTGTCTGCCTTCTGGCTAATCAGCATTTTATTAATCCAGTAGAAGGACAAATATTTACAGTGTACCAGAACATAATCTCACAACAACTGTCCCCAGGATAATATATGCAGGAAAATTTTCCTGTATTTGAAAATAAAGGAAACATCACGAAAATAAAAAGATGCAGTAGAGAAAGGAAGTAACAGGGTATTGAGAAGACCAGGTGTGAATCTGTAAGTCATCCCTTCCATGTTCTGGCTTGTGTCAAGCAGGCTGATGGGTTCTGGAGTTCCTGTTGTTACTGATAGTTCCTTTGACAGAAGCAGAGATAGTCTAAGTACGTGGAGGAGTTTAAGGTTTGGGGACTCTGAATGGATACAGATTTATGACAGAACTGCTGTCATATTTTTCAGGATGAGATCTAGGGCAGGATCCATCAAGAATCTCAGAAAGCACTGGGACTGATGATCATTTATTATCGTTGGGACAAGTTGTCTTGACTCAGCGAGGGTTTACTCATAATTGTATCATCTGTTCTTCCCAGAGGCATTTATTTCACAGTGTTAAGTCATAAACTGGGAATTTGGATGCAGCTACAGGTCTTATGGATGGTAAGATTAAACATCTTTTAAACCATGCTTCAAGATGAAAAATAGCAGCTTCACCCTAATCAGCTCCTTCTGTGAGTGAAGATAATATATAATCTATATGGTTGAAGAAATGTGATTTCATCATGGATCTTTCTAAAATGAGAAGTATTCAAAATACATTGACTGCTCCCGGTACTCTGGGAGTCAGAAGGCTATAAGAAGCTGTGATTCCCAGGCGTTTTCTGCAAGATGCTTGAAAGCTGGTTTGTACTACAGTTGTCAAGGTTCCTACAGCTTTCTGAGTCTTAGATTTCAACACCTGCATGTAACTCAGGGAAAAGGTGCCGACTCACCATTTTAGCACCAACATGACAACAAAGCAGACAGAGACTGAAGGAATACCACATTATTGATATTACTTCCTTACTTCAAATTCAAGATTAGAAAAAAAAAAAAACTTCATTCACACCAACAGCTTTTTTGTTTCTTAGAACTATAAAGATGATTATTTGAAATTTCGATTTTAGAGCTTCCCTTCTCTTCATACCAGCCTCCACTACTTCTCCCAGAGTTCAAACCCCCATCGGCTACTAACACACTGTTTTCATTTTCTATGGGTGTGTGTGTCTGAAATCCCCTATGAGGACATGTCATGAATTTGGCTCTTCTGCTTGAGCTTTTTATTTAGTTCTGGGCTGATACATGTCTTTGTATGATCGGGTTTTCAGTAATTCTGTGAACACCATGGTCTTATCCAATTTCTTTTTCACAAAAGTAACAATTCTTTGTTTTTTTTTTTTTTTTTTTAAATCCATACCGAGACTAAGGTAAATCTTTTAGTTGGCAAGTGAGGACAGCTTGTGGCCGCCCTCTGTTGATCAGCTGCCTGCCTGGTAGGGTGTTCCAACTGAGTTTTTCACTCTAGGCTCACATGGGAAAACTGACAAATATTCACAACGATCACATCTGTGGACAATTTCAGATTTTTCTGAATTTCCCTTATTATCTTCTGCATTTTCACTGGTTTCAAGTTTACTCAGGGCACTTCCTGTTTTTAACCACCGATCCTTGCTCCTGCTTGAAACTAAAATTTGAAACCGTTCACTTGAAAACGTTAAATGTCGTGCAATCTTACAGCACAAAATTTCCTCAGACTTTGGATTACTTTTATTATGAGAATCTGTTGTGTTTAGAAAAGGAACTAAGTGTAGGTAGATATTATAGAACAATTTTAATATCACAAGTTGCAGCAGACATTTAACTAGTTATGGGAAGTATAGCAATACATATATACAGAAATTAAAAAATTGATTAAAATCTTATTGCTTCATCATTGCCTTTTTGTATCACTCATTAAATAACAATGGCTCATTTTAAAAGGTCTATTTTTAAGATTACTATTTTTTAGGCGTGCGTGTTTGTGTGTGTGTGCGTGCACTTGGGTATGCGCACATGAGTTCAGGTGCCTGAAGAGACCAAAGGCTTCAAATCCCCTATGGCTGGAGTTGCAGTCAGTGACAAGCTGCATTATGTGGATGCTGGGAACTAACTCCAGTCCTCTGGAATAGCAGCAAGTACTATTAACTTCTGAGCTATCTCTGTGTCTCCATCACACTGGCTTGCAGTGAAATACACTCATTGTACAACAATTGTGATGTCCTATAGATTTGCAAAGGTGCTATATACAGTAATAGACAGACTCGGCTCTTCCTACCAGCTAGTGACATTTCAGTAAGCGGTTCTCATCTTAAATGTGCCTTTAGCTTTTCTTGCTTTAGAAATCATGCTAAGCTAATGATGCCTGCATTGATTGGAGAGAGGTGATAATTTGATTATTCTGGATCAATCACAGTTGTTCTGGAACTAAACCACTGTACTCAATTACACTGTGTGCTGGTTGACTACTCAGATGTCCCCAATCTCTTTAGTTATGTGTTATTATGATTTCAAATATAAAATCTTCTACCAAAGGCTTTTATGTTGAAGGCTTGGTCCCCATGAAGTATTACTGTTGAGAGGAAGCCAAAGCACTGTGTTCATCAGTAGGATAACTAATTAGTGTCTATTGAATGGACTACTAAGAAATGGAACCTGGCTAATGGATTAATTAGGGAGAATGCTGGAATCCTTATAGTCCAACCACACTCCGAAGGCCTTACTTCTAAATACCGATGCACCAGATGCCTTTAACACATGAACTCTGGGGGAACATTTTAGATTCAATCATAATGCCTGCCAAAAGGAAGTCTGATGACAAGCAAGTGGAAATATGGAGTGAAAATGTGGGCTGAGGGAGAGAACAGAATTTAGTGAATTTCTGTAACTCACATAATTCTATAACGGCTCCGCTTTACATTTTACGTCCAGTCAGATGCAATGGCCTCAGGGCACTTCCCCCTTTGCTTGGGCCAGGCTTGCTCTTCTCCCTATTGCGTATTTGTTTGAATGACTACGAAATCGAAGAAGACAGAAAAGTGGAAACTCCAAAGGGTGGAGATGTGGAACATGGCTAAAATAGCGCTTCACACAGCACCGCAAGAAAGTGAAGAGACCAGCAATAGGAGAAGCCGTGTCCGCACATCCTATCTTTGATAAGGACTTTATGTCCAGAACACACGACGACTGTCGACAATGAGTGATGGGAAGGATGGCTCAGCAGTTAAGGGCACTGGCTGCTCTTCCAGAGGAGCCAGGTTCAATTCCCAGCACCCACATGGCAGCTCATAACTGCCTGTAACTCTAGTTCCAGGCGATCTGACACCTTCAAACCAAGCACGTAAAATAAATAAATAAAAAAGAGACAAATACTTCAATTAGGAATGGAAAAACGGTTAAGAACCATTTCTCCAAAGAAAGTACTCAGGGACAAGCAATCCCAAAATCAATGCACTAGATTTTCTGAAATACTAAGAAAGATGGGCCCAGTGAGGACAGACGTGGGAACGCTCCTCGCCTGTGTGTACTTGGTGGAGCTGCTGTTTCTTTGTAATCCTGTGCTACTGAGCCACACAGAGCATGAGGCTCCTGCCACCCGTGCCATGTACTGTTCGTCCCCCTTTCATACTTTCAAGCTAATTTCTCTTTTCTTGAAGCTGAGGAAGCCCCGGTCTGAGGTCTTACATGACTCAGCTAATACATTTGGTGAGATTGGGCTAGCACTTCAGAATGGGTTTTTTTTTCTATATATGTTTTCTTATTCAAAAGTCTTTTAAACATATCTACCACGATTCCCTCCTCCCTTCCCTCTTCACAGTCCTCCACAGCCTCCCCTACCCCATCCCTCCATCCATTCCCCAGAGAGGGTTCAGTCTTACATATCCAGTGAGAAAGGACCAAATCCCTTCCCCTTCAGTATCAAGGCCGAGCAATGTGTACCTCTGAAGGTAATGGGTTCCATTCATGCACTAGAATAAATTCTAGTTCCACTAGAGGCCCCACAAACTGCCCACGCCCAGAATGGATTTTTTTTTTTGACAAGATACAATGTTACTTTGCAAGGAATAGTGCCTTATATTTTCTCTGATGTTCAGACAACTTAATAATGGTACATTTGTCTAATCTTGCCTTACTTCAATTTTGACATTTTTTTGTACTTCTAAAAATGTGATTGTGTATATAGTGAATGTGTGTGTGTATACATGTATGTGTGATTGTGTTTGTATATGTCTGTATATGTATCCATATGTGGTGAGGCTAAAGAACGTTGGATGTCGTCTTC
Organism: Phyllotis vaccarum; assembly: GCA_033318265.1. Lineage (NCBI taxonomy): Eukaryota > Metazoa > Chordata > Mammalia > Rodentia > Cricetidae > Phyllotis > Phyllotis vaccarum. The sequence continues at coordinate 59,390,797 of JARWLC010000019.1, read as the reverse complement.
TCTTCCATACTCGGCCGTATTCCCTTGAGAAAGTGTCTTACTGCCTTTGGAGAACTCTGTTTTATTTTGTTTTTGCTAGGCTTCCAGGCCAGCACACCCCACCCACCCTCTTGTCTCTGTACCCACCCCTGTCCTTCACTCAGTGCAGGGGTTCCAGGCACATTCACTCACCCCTGTTTTTACTGGGTGCAGAGAACTGAGGTTGTACATAAATGCTCTTGTCCAATGAGCCATCTCCTCAGACACATACCATTTCCTTTTAAACCTCACATGTGTTCTAGGAGGTGAGTGGGACAACTAATGCTGTGTTTGTTTCCTAGTCGAGGAAGATGACACCCAATATGATCAAAACTTATTTTCTTTGGACACATTATCTGATTTCTCCTGATTCTAAGATTTACTAAGTACATATTGAAGGCTTCTAAATGATCTCTAGTCCTTTCTAAGCCCATTAGCCTGTCGTTTTTGTGAGCCTCCAATAGTTTTAGGATACCACACTCTGTGTTGGCTTAGCCAGTTAGTTCTGTAACTTTAACCGTTGTACACACCCTTGCAAACTCTGGTCAAGGTCAGAGAGCTTCAGCCTTAAAATAGAGCTCAAGTAACTGTACAATCTCAACATTAAAGTTGTGAGCCTTTGATTTAATTTTTGAGATGATAATGACATAATTTCTCTCTTCCCTTTTCCTCCCTCGAAACCATTCCACATGCTGTTTCTCTCTTTAAAATTTATGGGCTCATTTTTGTTAATCATTGTTATCTGCAAAAATAAATGTACATATATATGTGTGTGTGTATATATATATATATATGTATATATATACATATATATATGTTCCTAAATATCACCTGCTTGGTCTTTATAATTTTATCTATATGTACATTTTTAGGATGGACCATTTGACATTCTTGAAGTTTAAAGTAATAAACTGCTGGACTCTCTAGAACAGAATAATTTAATTGATGACAAAATTGTAACATATCAGAATTAACTTTTAGTACAAATGATACATCTAGTATTTTTTTATTTACTTTGGTCTTTTGAGACAGAGTCTCACTGTGCAGCTCTGGTTGGCCTGGAACTCACTATGTGGACCAGGCTGGCCTTGAACTCATAGAGATCTGCCTGCCTTTACCTCCCAAGTGTGGAGATTTAAAGTGTGTGCCATAATGAAATTTTATAACAAGGAGTGTCTGTTGCAGCAGTACTTTGCAACCCTAACGTAGGAGGGGGGAAAAAAAGACCTCCTATATTTCTATCTCAAGAATTCTGTGAGTTTTCCTTTCTGAAAATGCAATGACAAATTTCAGGTCTTTCCAAGAGCTGAAAGGAGAGGTTAAAGAGGATCGTTGGGTGTGAGTACTGAACTATCTGAATATCTCTTGATAAAAGTCAATTAAGTTTCAGATTCTGTCAATATTTCCCCTGCAACCCAAGAACTAGTGATCTTATGGAAAGGGAAAATTACCCAATTTCTTTTTTAGCAGGCACAGCACTAAAATCTCTCTCTCTCTCTCTGTTTTACTCTATGCCTTCATATCTCTCTCTCTCTCTCTCTCTCTCTCTCTCTCTCTCTCTCTCACACGCACACACACACACACACACACACACACACACACACACACACTTCTCTTTCTCTTTCCATTTGAAACATAGCATATACACACAGGTAATATTTCTGTTCATACACACAGGTAATATTTCTGTTCATGGACCGCCTGGAAAATGATTGTTCTTCCACTTTCTTAAGAACCAAAAAACTGCTCTTTCAAAGAAAAAAGTTCTCAGACATTAGCTGAGTGAAATACAGAAAGTCAAGAGACATGGGAAAATCTTGGGTATTCTGAAAATATGTTCAGAATACACTATGATATTCTAAAAAAAAAATAATAAAAACGTTTCCAAAAAAAAAAAAAAAAAACCCCTGGGAGAGTTAGATTTAGGACAGCTTGATTTTGGTGTAATGTTTACTGCCTTTCCCATGATGCATCTATGAAGGCCACTAAGCTTCAAGAGGTGTCCTGCCTAATGACAGTTTAGAGATAAAACATAAAGTTTCTTTGAACAGAGAATTTGTAACCTGTATGATAATAATAGCCTGGGGCAGGATACTAATGTTAATGCTCACAGTGACAATGACAGTTTCTGAGATGTGTTTACATTTGAGAAACATATTATTCAATACAATAGCTAAGACTCATTTGATAAAGTCATTTATGAAGTATGTATTTCAGTTAGTGACACAACATATTTTAATTCATGTATACATTTCCAAGAAAAAGGAAAAAACCCTAATTAAAAGCAAGATTAAATATAGCAAGAGAGATATTATCTGGAGAATTTTTTAAAATCAGGAAGTGAGCTAAAGAGTTTAAAATGATGGTCCAAGAAAGCTAAGCCTGCACAGCTAAGGCTGATCATTATTTCAGTGTATTATCGATTTTTGGGGAGAGCTATAGTCTAAATTTCCAAGGGTAGTTTTCTTGGATCTATTTTATAAAAAGTATTTCCCTGAAGATAGTTGTAAACTGTCACACCTGAATATAGTTTAACTATTCTATGGTTAGTATTGTTTATTATTACTGATTTTGTGAAAGCATGAATCTATGAGAATTCTTCTAAGCATATCCATGCAATGCCAGACGTGGTACCCAGTCTTCACTGCAGCTCAGAAAAGTTGACTAACACATCCTAAAAATGAAAAAGACGACAAGGTGGTCATGGGAAGACTCTTGCTCCCTAAAATAGTGTAATTTAAGGGATTGCATGTACAGTAAGAAAAATATGGAATCATATATTTAGAATCTGGGCCTCAGGGTCAGAGTTCTTAATGGTGGGCCACACAATGGTTAGCATACTAATCTCAGGTTATTTAAACATACTAGACTCTCCTACTGTGAGGCCCTATTGATTTCTTACCAATCTATCCAAACAAACCTGTTTTCCATGGGATAAATATGGATACTGTTTTATTTAGACAGTTTTATTCAGACCAGTAACTTCCCCAATACCTTAAAAACATAACTTAGTGACTTAACTTTATGGATTAAACAGCAATATTGACATACTTAGATATATTCTCTCCTTCAGCCATATGAACAGTTCACTTGCTTTGTAGATTAACCTGTGTGAGAGAGACCGTGGTTTTCCACCTAGAAGTCCCCACTCCCTGACTGAAGCACACACTTTCTTAATACTTTGAGCATTTTCTGCTGACAAATTTGCCTCAGTTTCCCCATTATACATTGTCCTTGACCATTGGGAGTCCTCTTGTCCAAGCTTGTGCTTTTTATGTGAAAATAACCTGCATCTAAGTATTAGGTGACTTACAAGGCTCATTTGTCTTAGCCTGAAACAGCCGTGAAGGCTGCCTTAGCCCCCATGGCATCTGTTGAGACCAATGACACTTCTGCATCATAGTTCAGCCTTTCTTTGACATTTCCGCCCTTACCCCTTTAAGTTGCAGATGCCTGCTGAGGTCACTCTTGGATAAAATTCCAATTCAAATCTCTATTATGAAGTCTTTCCCAGAGACCCAGACAAAATAGGAAAATTCCAAAGCACTTCTTCACATTCTTCTGGCATAGCTCTTTCCTTTTGATAATTGTATGTTTTGGAAAAACCAAAGATTTTCAACAGCGTAATTATAATATGAGTGGGAAGACAAGCCTACTAAACATAAAGGTCAAGAGATATTTGGATTACTGCCAATCCTTCCTCAGCGTTAAAAACCACTAAATCCCTCTCCATATAATGGCATGTTACAGAAAACTTAAGTCACTCAATTAATCAATATTTTGATGCCTAATATCTGTAAGCCATCCTTTATTCATTTTATTTTGTTTTTATTTTTCCTTTCTATAGACTTTTTTATTCATTTATCTATTTTACATCCCTGCCTCAGCCGTTCTCATCTGCCCCTCCCAGCCCTTTCCCACATTCCCACCTCCTTTCCCCAAACTCCTCATTTTCCTCTTTATCCAGGAAAGGGCAGGTTTCCTATGAGTATTAGTAAAACATCAAGTTGCAGCAAGACTAAGCGTCTCCCTATTTACTAAGGCTGGGCAAAGCGACCGCGAATGAGAAACAGGCTCCCAAAAGCCAGTAAAAGAGTCATGATAACTCTTGTTCACATCATCTTTTAAAAAAGTGAAGGACATGCTGTACTCTCAAGGACCATAGCTACCAAATAAAATCATAAAAGGGAAATATTGGTGGTTCTAATGAAGTATTATAAGTTCCTACTTGAGAGGAATGTAACCACTTTGGCTGGGATAATTAGATTAAGTATCTTTGAAATATGACATGAGGAGGGCCGTGGAGGAGGAGGCAGTGTATTTTAAGACTCAACCTTAGTCAACTCAGGATTTCAAGGCAGTTAGCGAATTTTAAACAAGCCCTTACTGGCTTATAAATAAATACAACCGCTAAATATCTTTGGCCTTGTCTAAGTGAGTTGGAGGGTAGTTGATTTTATCAATGAACTGGGGTCAGTTAACATTTATGTGGTTCTACAGCCTCTCTTCATTCTTTTTGTAAACCACAAGAGCAAGTGACCTTTTCAGAAGCTTAAAATGTCTGTTTGCCAAGAGCATTCTCACTGATTCCTTCTAACTCTGTCGCAGAAGTGAGTACATTTAATTGAAGCTTAAGTATGTCCACTTACCCGTATGAATCATCCACCCCTGGCCCCTTGATTTGTTGGCTATTACTCTGCTCCGCTGCTCAAGGGACTTTGAATTGTGTTGTCCACATAAACAGAGGTACATGCAGACCTCTAATCTATATTTCTTTAACTTTATGTCAGATTCTCTTTACTCTCCCTTCTTCCCCTTTTTCTCCCCTCTCACTTTGTTTTGTGGTGGATGACATTTGTGAGTGTGTGTGTGTGTGTGTGTGTGTGTGTATTACAAGTGTGCTCCCTTGTAGAGGCCAGGTGTTCATGCTGGTTGTCTTCCTTAATTGCTCTTTACTTTTTTGAAGTTGCGTCTGTCACTGAACCCCAAGGCTCATCAACGGAGTGAGGCTGGCTGATCCACTTGATTTCATCTCCTCCAGTGTTACAATTACAGGCACTCATCATCATATCTGATTTTTACGTGGGTACTGGAGAGCCAAACTCAAGACTTTATTCTTGTTTGGCAGGCATTTTTACAACTGAGACATCTCCCCGGCTACTGAACTTATTCTAAGATAAGGATTCAGCATTCTGCTTCGGAAATAGTTCTAAGTTAACAATGTATGGGTACATACATGTCTCATTCCAGAGCAGGAAAGTCAACGGCATAGCACACTAACTAGTATAGTAATCTTGGGAAATGGTTTTTCCAGTAGTGTGTTTTCTGGTCTTATTTGACATTTAAATTCTATCTATACCTGAACTAGCTTGACTAATCTATGATATTGCTGAATTTATCAATGACGTTGCTCTGTGGATATATGTAGGAGCATCTGAATCTACCCATCCACCCATTCATATTTTGCAACTTAACCATCAGAAAGCAGACAGCAGGAATGACTGGAGGATGGTTAGAGTGTCTCAGTACTCAATTTCTTCTTCATAAAACAGAGCCAGGGCAACAAGTACAAGTGTTTATTGAGTAACTGTAGAAAACATTGGAATTCGTTCGTAGAGAAATGGAAATCTTGTACATCCCAGAGAACTGAGTCATCTGTACAGCAAGACAAACACAATATCTCATCACCTGCCACCTTCTACAGCTGGGGAAGGGACCTCTCTTGCATAGAAGGAAAGGTGGGTAAGCTCCAGTGAACACTGTAAATATAGATATGACAGTCCTATCTGGAAAGGTTTCACATCCCTTGCAGACTTATTGTCATAAAGGTAAGAGGCCTTGAAATACACACAGATTGGCCCTGGGAGGGGGAGTCCACCTTGAGGGGGCTCCTCAACGTAGTCATCTGTGGCTCTGAACCATCTTAAGGGAGGCCTTACTGCCTTAATTTGGACTGCTTTATGGGCAGAAACTCTTTTATATTTCCATCTCAGGCCGCACAGACATACAAACACACTGGCTGAGCTAGTGACTGACTCAAAATCCAGGCTGAGCTTTATGGAGTGACTCTGACATCACTCAGTGAGCATAGTAAGGAGCAGGCATTATGAGCGCAGTACTTAGTAAGGAACAGATGTTATGGTATAGATAAGGTCATCAGGTATCATCTAAAAGAACTCTTGTTCTTTAAGGTCACAGAAGTAGTCAGTCATCTGTGGATCCACGTGAGTACCAGGATTGAAGGCAGTTTTCTGTTTGTTCTTGGACACCTGTTCAATCTCCACTGCTCCTTTGCCCACAGAGGCATACTGAGAAGTTTTGAGCAATATGTCCAGGTCCTGGCTGTAGCTGTGCCGAGCACAGTCCAAGATGGTATGGATTAATACAGCTGACTGTGCTCTGCTCTCCCTTTATTCTGTGAGTACATTAGCCAAGAGGAGTGTAGCCCGGCTCCAGCCACAGTCCACTCCTACACAATCCTCAGTAGTCACTTCCAATGAAAGAAACTGAGGCAGAGGATGGGGAGGTGCAATGAGCTCAGATGTAACCCTTCCCTCAGGGCTCACTGCCTAAGGAGGTCTGGAAAGAAACTGTGTTCAGTGCCAACCACATTTTTCCTGTGCCCTGACCTGTGAGCATCTCAGCTGACATGAATTTTGTAAATCTTTAGCCATGATTTTTTCTTGCTTTATCTCTAATGGTCACTGTAGCTAGAAGAATCAAGGGTAGGGGGAGAATGACTCCAAACTATTTCCTTGTTCTCAGCATGGGAGACTCTGAGACCCTGATATTGGTAAAGCATGCATGCTTATGGTATCAGTGGGAAAGAGGACTGAGCCGCCGGCATGAATCACCCTGTACCTTGCTAAATTACACAGTACTATCAAGATGGAATGTAAGCCTCACAAAGAGGGTGCTATAACTTCTGCTTCTTCCTTTCTGTGAAGCAACAAAACTTTCAGAAATGTCTAGAGAATAGGTGCTCAAAGCCCTTCACCACTCCTGGAGACAATACCAGAGGTCTATTCAAATAAGAGTCAACCTTAGTAGTGTCCCAAACTCAGCCAGGGCAGCATTCTCATTATAGGGTTAGTCACACTGGACTCATATTCTTCTACCCACACCCCACCTACCTAGACTCTTTTGTATACACCCACTGGCTGAACTCTTGCATAGAGATAGTGAGTTTCTACAACCTCCATCCAGTGTGAACTGTGCCCCAGTTTACTAATCAGAGACACAGAAGCTATATGGAGAGATTACATGATAGTACCTAGCTAGAGAAATATTTAATTATAAACTGCTATTCCCAGATATATCTTTTGAAATTAACAAGCTTTTTACTAAGACCAACTCATAAAAGTGGTAGAGAGAGATCCATTTTACCATGTAGAAAATATTGACACTCCCCAAGGTTTATTGCTGTATGGTCTGAATTTAACCCCCTTCTTATATTTTGAGCATCAGTTCTGTTGTTGGTACATTATTGTTTTGGAAAGATATGGAATGATAGGAAGTAGGGTTTGGCTGGTAAAAGTTAATCCTTAGAGATGGGATTCTATAGATTGTAGCTTGGGCCCTGATTCTGGCGGCTCACTCATTGCTGGTTGCCCTGCTACATACAGTGACACCTATCTGCTACCACTGCCCTGTCTCACCATGATGGACAGCAACCCTAAGCCATGAGACAAAATAAATCTCCCCTCTTTTATGCTGTTTCCCATCTCTTATTTTGGTCAAAGTCAACTGAAAGTAACTAATGTAGAAACTTGGAAACAGAGAAGTGAGGTCATTGTTGAGTTAGGACATGAGGGGCATAATGGCCTTAAGGGGAGGGAATAAAAGAAATATATAAAACAAAATGCATTTGATTAGGTGGAATCCAGATTCTGGATGCCTTGTATTCTGTCCTCTGATTTTAGGTTATGAGTCTAGGTTATTAGGCCTGAGGCATGGTAGTTTAATAGAATATATCAATTCCTAAAACATTTCCTTGTGTTTTATTTGACAAATATTATAATGTAGAATTAGCTTTCCTAAAAGTGTCAGCAATATTGTTGGAAACTTTATTTTATGACACATGTACTTTCTAATATAAGCAAATAAAAGCAGGATCAATGAGTGAATGAACTACTTTCTCTTACAGAGAATGGAAAAATAGTATTTTTATGTACCATATGCCAAGCGAGCAGAAAACATAAAAGTGTATTTATGATTATTGGCAAAAGCAAGAATGGACAATCGATTTGTCCAACTCATTATTTGAACATTTACTTTCATTTTCTCTTGAACTTTTAGTGAGAATAGTTTCAGAAGCAGGAGCAAAGTAGAGGGAGGAGGCCAGAACACGGGGCAGAAGACAATTGAAGACAGGGTCTCCTTTCATTGTTCAGTTCCCAGCCCCCTGTGGCCTTGGCTTCCATGTCTTCCCATCTTATTCTAGACAGTAGACCTGGGCAGGCTGTACCAATGTAACTCAGGTCACACCCTACTTAAACAGCTGTGTCAACAGGTATCGTGACTTCTTGAAGCAATATTGATTTAGCCTTGGAGCTCAGTAATTGCCTGAAAAAAAAACCTCTTCGAAGTATTAAATGATTTAAAAGTTTATTTATCATTATTAATTATTCTTATTATTAATTTTATTTAGTAGTATATATGCTCTAAAGGGCTTCTTGATAATTAGCTCCATAGAAAAGCATTCCTTCTTTAAAGTTCCTACTAAGAAAATTTACACTAAATTTTTACATTAAGTGGACTCATTCAGCAAAGGCAAAATGGTAGCAAACTTTAGAAAATCAGGTTTCTGAATCTCTGAGGCTTTCACTTCTTCTTTTTAAAGAAAATTGAATTCTCATAATACTAGCCATTTAAATTTTATTCGGCTCTTATAATGCAGTTCTGATGATGCCAGAAGCGTTTAGCTAATTTGATTACCATTAAATGTATAGATATGCCATCATTTTCCACTAAGGAAAGTAATTCACGGAGCGTAAAGAGGTCTCTGGAGGTGTCACACCTGGCTGGTGTAGCCAGGGTTGGTATCTAGGCAGCATCTTCTAGGACTACATTCTACAAAGCCACTGGTAAGCCATCAGTTGACAGGTGATGAAACTGAGATCCTAAGACATGACCTGACTTGCCAAGATCATATGTTTGCTAAGTGACAGGGCTGGGTTTTGACCTTGGGCTTCTAGACAACACTTCTGTTGTTATTATTTAATGCTAACGTCCAAGTGAACATTAAAGAATCACAATCATTTTTTTCCCCCCAAAGAACAGCTGAAAGACTGCTTATTATCCCATTAGCACCCAGACAGGTGCTAATTTTCTCGTTTCCCACTTTATCCCGGTATGTATTCTGCACTGGCGTTTCCTGATGGTGCTTCTTGGTTTAACGCTCATTAGTCTTCTATGTCTGTGTCCCTCCCCTCACTGCTCTTCCTCAACAGATGGGTTGGGGGCCAGCTGAGTCCATTTGGTGCTTGGACTCAACTGATGAAGGTATCCTTTGCTCTTGAATGGAATTCTAGTGGGAGAGATGACCTGGAGAAGCCCGGTGCTGGGAGGTATCTCATGAGACCTCAAGGTTGTGGTTGTGGTTGTTGGTGGAGTTCAGCTTGAAGCACAGAGGGCTATCTAGAGGAAAACCAACCCATAGTTACTGAAAGATCATGTCCCACGTTGGCCTCCTGATACATATGAAGATTATACAGAATGAAAATATACACAGTAAATGGACAAAATGGGATGTCCAACTGGGGTTCTGATTATAACAGTAGTTCTTTCTGAGTTATAGGAGTCTTTAAAGATGAAAAGACTTCAGAAATATTTGTAGGCACACAGCTTTGTCTCTGATTCTCTTCCATTCCTTTCCCCATAGATGTAAGCAATGGATGATCTCACCATCCAAGAAACGTACTGGCTGATCAATTAATGAGTAAACATTTTAGGTGACTTCTGCATGCCTGATTATCCTGGACTCCAACCCGAGTTGTTTCAGAACGATAAAGGGGTCTAATAACTAGACTTTAAGGGCAGTGGATATCGCAGTATGGCAGAGTGTTTGCCTAGTACATACAGGGCTGTGCTCCATCTCCAGTGTCACAGCAAAAAAAAAAATGCTTAAAGCTATTAATATAAATCACTATTCTGACTACTTTAAAGTTTGAATTCAGTGGCATGGAACATACAATATTGTGCAATGATTGTAACCGTCTACTTGCAGCCCGTTTATTTAAAAATAGAAGCATTGTAACCATTAAACAATTCCTCCTCACCTCCCTTCTAGTCCCCTACTAATCCCTTCTGTCTACATAAGTTTGCCTGTGCTCTGGATCTCTCTTGTAAGTGGTGTCAGTCTTTGTTCTTTTGCATCTGGCTTATTCCACCCAGGATACTGGTCTCAAGTTTCATTTGCGTTATGACATGCAGTGAAAGGTCAAGCAAGGTCGATATTCCACTGCATGTGAACACTTTGTTTAGCGGATCTGTTGAGGGTGCTTTGGTTGTTTCTGTCTTACATATATTATGAACTAAAGCTGCTATAAATGTGAGTGCCTTGGTCTCCGAGTTCTTGTTTTTAGCTTTAAAAAAAAATATTTTTTTTGGGTTGTACACTGAAATAGAATAGCTGAGATCATGTGGCAATTCTGTTTTTAACTTTTTCAGGAGATGCTAGGTTTTTTTTTTTTTTTTAAATGCTGGCTGTACCACTTCATGTTTGTTGGGAGTGGACAATACTTATAATGTCTTTACATCATCACCTGCACTTCTTAAAAAAAACAAAAAAACTTAAAAAAAAAACCCTCTTAGTAATAGTTGCTATAATGTGTATGAAGGGATTTTGTTTGACACTTTCCTGATGACTCGTGACTTTGGCATTTTCTCATGTGCTTATTTACATTTCTATATCTTCTTAGAGAAATGTCTCCTGAAATTATTTGCATGATGCGTTATTTTTGTGTATGTGTATATGTGTGTGTAGGTGTGTGTGTGTGTGTGTGTGTGTGTGTGTGTGTGCGTGTTCTTCAGGTACCATCTACCTTGCTTTGAGACATGAACTAGTCTAGATTGGTCAAGGGACCCAGGGATACCCTAGTTTCTGCCTCCCCAGTATCAGTGGTTCAAGTGTGTGTTACCATGACAACTTATTTCACATTGGTTCTAGAGATGAAATTCAGATGTCAAGCTTAACATTTTACTGACTGTACTATCTGACTATACATATTGTAGATATTTTCTATTTTGTAGCTGTCGTAAAGAGTAGTTTTTAAAAGTGGATTTCTCTATTCTTTCTAGAATGTAGAAAGACACTTAATTTTAGTGTATGAACATTTGATTTAAAAATTGTACTTAGCTAAACCACTACTAAATATCTACGCTACAGATGTTACAGACAGAGACTACTCTTAACCATCAACTGAGATGCTTCTTCTTGTGAAGGTGCGCAAGATGTTGATAATAAGAAATTGTTGAGGATTCAGCACCCCAACAGGCAGCTGTGGATGGGGAAGAGACCCACAGGGTCCTACCACCTACTGTTGATCTGTTGGCGGCTGACAGATTCTGGGAGAAGGTAAGTGTGTATCCACTGGTGAGCCCACCAAGTTCCAATGATTAATTTCAAACTAGGGATTATACAGATGTTCTTGATTAAACTCTTTAGACATTAAATGAAACTCAATCTGGTAAATAGAGAACAGGGATTGTAGGGTGTGGGTGGTGGTAGAGGAAGAGGGGCGGTAGGAGGTGGGGAGAGGGCCCAAACATACACTATGCATGTACGAAATTGTGAAAAAACAAGATTTGCTAGTTAAAACTTCTGCTAAACTCAGTTATTATTCTGATGATTTATAATGGTTAGTTTCTGTCAACTTGATACAAACTAGGGCCACCAAGGAAGAGGGACTCTCTTAAAGAACTGACTTCATCAGAATGACCTGTGGGGACATTTTTCTCTATAAATGACTGAAGTGGGAGACTGGGTCGTGGTCTTGGGAGACATGAGCCTGAACCACATCAGTTGGCTGCAGTCCTCTATGGTGGCTACTTCAGTCCCTGACTCTAAATTCCTGTTTGAGTTTCTGTGCTAGCATCCCTCACTGGTGAACGGTGACATGGAAATGTAAGCCAAGTGAATCAGTTCCTCCTCAGGTTGCTTTCGGTTAGTGTTTGATCACAGCAATAAAAAGTAAGTAAGGACACCATTATTTTGTTCTATATATACAAGTATACTATTGATGAATAATGACTCAGTGTGTCTCATTCAAGCTTCATGACTCTGAGAGTATCTTTTTCTGTCTGTTCACCCTGGTTAACACTCCCCATATAATTCTGAATGTAACTAAGGGTTCTAGGGATACTCGACCTCATTTCTGAGGAAAGAGTTTATTCAGAACCTATGGATGAGGAACTCAAGGCAGGAACCTAGAGGACCTGGCTGAATCAGCACTAGGGAGAAACCTACTCATTGGACTGACCCTCCCTTATCATAGCCTATCCAACCTGTTTTCTTATACATTTCAGGATCATCTGCAGAGGGTTGGCGCTGCCCACAGAGGGCTGGGAAGCTCACCTATGTCAGTTACTAACCAAGAAAATGTCCTCAGACTGGCCCACTGGTCTGGTTGCAGCCTCTTCCCAGTGGAGGTTCCCTCTTTTCAAATGTCTAGTTTATGTCAAGTTGATACAAATCGAAAGAGAACAATTGGTGTGGATTTGATCCATTTTATTCCTTGAGATAATCTGATTTCACATTCTTCGTTTTTTTCTTATATCTACTTAAGACTATATATTTTCATCTTTGCACAACTTTAATAATTTATGATAAAATGTGATGTATTTTTTATTAAAATTAATTTAAAATATTTAAAAATTGTGATTTAAAAATATTGACCTGTAGGTTGTCTAAAATTTTAAATATGTATGTATGTAGGGTTTTCATAGTCTGTTAGCTATTTGCATGTGGATTGTGGCTAGAAAACATTATTTTTGGGTAATATTAGTTGTGAAACATCAAAGACTTGGCTTACATCAGTTTTTAAAAAAATCTTTTTATGCTTGGGAAAATATCCTGAGGTTGTTAGACATTCTGTTTATGCTTGTTAATTAAATCAGCTGCTCATTGTTTGGAGCTTTGATAGCTTTGGTACTGTTTTTATTCCCTTGTCTATTCGTTAATGGGAAAAGTAAGCTAGGATTTTCTAAAGTTGTATATTTGCTATTTTCTTTTTTTTAGTTATGTCAGGTTTTGACATATATAGTTCAATGTTGCGTTCTGAGGGGTGTTTGTGACTGTCCTGGTTTATACGTTGTGCGTGAACGGCAACCTGAGTCTTTAGAAAGCAGCTCTTTCTGCTTTACTAGCAATGCCTTTTGCTTTACAGTGTTTTCACAAATCAGCATGTGCTGTTACTGTGCTTGCATTTCCAGGGCACCTGTTATTGCTGCGCACACTGCTGGCTTTCTACTGCAGTGACCTGTGATGCTTTAGCTGAATGCTTTTTCATTACCAGAAAGAAATACCAGGGAAGGCACGTCAGAGGTTCTGGAAGGTCAATGCCTTGGTAGCAGGGCTTGTATGGTGGGGAAAGATGGGCATTGGTATCAGAGAAGAAATGCCCGGGCTTCTTAGCCTATTGCCTGGGGCTGCTCTTAGATGTTATACATCATATCTTGTAGGTTCTCAGAAAGACTGAATTGCAGGTTTCCAGTGTGGTAGCTTGCTACCTAATATGCCCAGGGATGTTTTCTTTTTCCCTTTTTAATCTTTCTACTTAAAGTTTTTTTTCATGAAATAAATTTTATTTATGTTATAAATATATGTTTAAATATAGATACATAAATTTAAATATATATAATTTTTAGACAATTTCTATTTTTTTCTTTGGAAATTTCACATTATTCACCTCAGTTACATTCACTTTACAGCCTTTTCATATCTGCCATCCAACCTTGTAACCTCTACCCCAAAAGAAAATAAAAAAATATAAAATCAAAATAAAAAAATAAACAGAAAAGAAAAATATCTTACTGATCCCTCTGGGTAACTACCTGATCCTTTATCAATTGCAGCCTACAGCACAAATTCTATTTTCTGTTACAATAAAAACCTGGGGCCAGATATTGGGGAAAAGCTGAAATATCAGAGGACAGAGCCAAGCCATGAGCTCAGTGAGTGATGACTCACGTCTTTAATTCCAGCTCTTGGGAGCCATAGATGCTCTGGGTCTCTGTGAGTTCAAAGCCAAGCAGCCAGACAGTGATGACACCCATCTTTAATCCTAGCTCTTGAAATGTTGGATGAGGAACTGAAATATCTGGGCAAGGAAAGAAATACAAAGCAAGAGAGGGCGAAGTTCTTCTTTTTTCCCTGTGTGCCCAGTCAGTCTGAGGAGATAGGACCTGTTAACAGAGCCTGAAGAGTTAGCTGGGTGAGAAATGGCTGTCATTTGTTTCTCTGTCTCTGATATTCCAGCTTTTCTCTAATATCTGGCTCTGGGTTTTTATTACGATACTAAATAGAATTCATACAATATCTACCTCTCAATTTTTGGGACACCAGTTCATGAAAAAGTTGCACAGGCCAGAGCTATATGTGGCCAAAATCAGTTCTGGACTAGCTCAGGTAGAGCATGATACTCTTAATCTCAGGGTCTTGGTTTCATGCCCCAAGTTGGGCTCCAAATATTGCAGATTCTAGTTAGTATTATACACTGGGTCTCAGGGATTATGGAACATATTTTGACCATGTTGTTCCCCCTCCCCTGAATTATCCCATACCTTTCCTCTCTACCCACACAATTTCATATTCTTTTCAGTCTCTCCTCTTCCAAATTTTTTTTTATTGGAGATTCCTGGGATGACTTCCCAAGGAAACTATGTTCTCAACTATTTACTTCTGTTCCAAAGAGAGCCCAATCTGAGATAATTTCATATTCATGTTTACATATTATATCCTTTCTCATCTTTTTATTTCTGACTTTTATGTTCCCCTTATTTTAAATATTTCTCTAGTAAACAATGGATATTATACTCTATTTTCTTTAATAGTACATCTATTTGCTCTTAAAAGCATCTCCATTGATGTAGTTATGGTCATATTTGCGTTTTGAGCTTTTCTTTTCCTGCATTCTGGTCTTGGCAGCCAAGGACAACCTTGAACTCTGATTCTATCCCCATCTCCTACATTCATGTGGATCTCACTGATCTGGCACCGTGTTGGACTTCACTTTCTGTTTTCTGCCTTTTTCCCTCCTCTTCACAGGGTGTTTTAAAGTTGATTTGATTTTTTTTTTAATCATTTCCTGTCCCTGGTTTTATATTTACATACCCTTTAACAATTCAGTGGTTAAAAATAATATATCCATGCTCAGCAGAGCAAAGCCGACTTGATTAGTTGAAGGTCTGACTCATTGTCTGTTGTGACTTTCATCATGGATGTGGGTTTCACTCCTACGAGATCATGTCAGGTTTTTATTGAATATTGTCATGTTTTCCTTTTTCTTGGGACACAGAAAGGCAGCAATACTGTGTATGAGACCCTTAAGGAGCAGTGATGAGAGTGATGAGGTCGATGTGTTTGCAGAGCAGGTATCACGGAACCAAAGTAACTATTTTAGGTACGTGCTTCAGTTATTTCTTACAGAGTGTTAGTCGTTCTCTGCCGCTGGCCTTACTATGAACTTTTCTGTTCCTACCCTTCTTGCTCTATTACCTACTTATGATATATTTCCACGGTATTTTGCTGGGATGCCATAAGAAAGCACCAGAATATTGGTTTAAACAGCAGTTCTCAACCTGGTTGCAACACCCCCTCCTGCCTAGGGGTCACATGTCAAATATTTACACATCAGATATTTATGTTATGATTTATAATAGTAGCAAAATTACATTTATGATGTAGTAATAAAAATAATTTTATGGTTGGTGTCATTACAACATGAAGAACTGTATTATTAGGTCACAGCATTAGGAAGGTTGAGAACCCCTGGTTTAAAACAGAAATTTGTGGTCTTATAATTTTGGGACAGAAATCTAATATAAAGATGTTAATATGACTTCCCTCCTTCTCCACCTTCCTAATTCTGCAACCCTTTAATACAATTGCTCATGTGCAGTGACCCCTAACCATGACATTATTTTGTAGCTTCTTCATAATTGTAATTTTGCTACTGCTACGAATTGTAATGTAAATATATGATACTCAGGATATCTGATGTATGGCCCCTGTGGGAGCCATGACTCACAGGTTGAGAACCATGCTCTAGAGACTCCCAGTCATTTCCTGGTTTCTAGAGGTTGCCATCACTTTTGACATTTCTTAGCTGGGAGTCAAGTCATCCCAATGGATGAAGGATGTTTTTCCTTGTGTGTCTTCCCATATCTTGTCCCATGTACATGTTTACATGTCTTTATTAGCAGGATAGCATTTATTATAGTAGGGTCCACCCTAATCTAACATAATCTCTTTTAGTTTGGTTATATTTACAAGACTCTACTACTAAATAAAATCATATCCTGAAGTTCTGAGTGAATCTAAATTTTGGGGAGACAGTATTCAATCCAGTAGAAATTTATTTATCCTTGACAGTGTTTTAAAAGTAGATTGAAAGTTAGAGATCCTAGTATGAATTCCATGTGTGCTATTAAATATGTACACACAAACTATGGTTTCACAGCAAGGATCAGAACCTCAGCTCCACTGCTTAGCCTCAGTGAGCTGTGTCTTCATTTGTGAGCTGAGGGTAGTCATCAATCTTGCTCATGTTTACCGTTAGACATCTGTGGTTCCAATTTAGTTGGGATGCTGAGGCAGGGAGGCTGGCCTGGCCCTGGACTTGGAACCTAGTCTGGGAAACATAAGGAAACCATGCCAGTATAAATTAAAACATACTGTTGCAAGTAGGACTAAGTAGGACTATTCTTTTAAAATGCATAGCACAGCGTATGGTGGGCACTTTACAAGTGATGATCTCTCCCACCGCCCTCTTACCGCCCTCTTGTAGTTTCTGTGCAGTAAAATTAAACTGATTTATCTTTGCCAAAGGTCCTTCCAGCTTCAACATTCTGAAGTACCTTGGGGGAACTTCTGCTTCTCACTTTGCCTATCCGTGATCTCCCCACCTCTTTCCTCTTTAGTCCGGTGCTCACCCCTATACCCTTCTCGATGTTTACCCCCACTTTTATTCCTCAGAGGATGCCATTCATTCTGATTTGCAGTCCTAGTTTATGCCCATTGCTTCGGTATAATTAGCAGTAGTGCTTCCTGCCTTTCTCAGAGTTTTCTGGTTTGGGCGGTGAGTCATATGATCACTTGACTTAGAAAGTTAACTCACCTCAGTCATCACACGATCCACAAAGTATTGTGTTTTATTTTAATCGCTTTTGGAGTTTGTCTCCCTAGCATGATTTAGAGCCATCAATGGGAATGATTTTGTTATTGTTGTTGCTACCCGAAAGCCTAGTGCACATTCAAGTTCATCCACCCCTGTCACCCATCACATGACCCACAACATATCATCTTATGCTTTAATTGCTTCTGGGGTTTGTATTCCTGGCAGGATTTAGTGCAATTGCGGGGATTTATTTTCCCCTATAATCACTTGTAAATGTCTGTAGGATCTGTAAATCCTTTGAAACGTTTGTTCTCTGCATAGCAGATGCTTGCCAATAGAAGCCACACAACCATTCATGACCACGAAGTGATCCAGACAGTAGCCATACCCTCAATTGCTTTACTTTATTTGTGGTCCCTAGCCCAGAGATCTTTACCTCCAGACTCATTTTCTCATCTTTCCTCACCCATAGCTTTGACAACTAGAATTATCCTGTCATCTCCTTTGCCCTAGCTCCCAAAGCTTTTTCTGTACTGTCTGATCCAGCTGTACTTTATCTGCCATCTTGTTTTTACTTCTGAGGACACACCCTCTGGTGGTTGCCTCATCCTGTGTCTGTATAAATGAAATTAAGTAGATAATGAAGTTAGGGATGGGTTTAATTTAGATTTCAAAACCATTTTTGCTTAATATTCCGTCTGGAGGTTGTCGGGTCACTGCCTCAGTATCTCACCCCCTTCAACAGGATCGATATACTTTAAGGGTATTTTCTAAGTCTTGCCATTTAAAAAGAATAGTTTAAGACATTTTTTCCCTCTTGGGATTATTAAATTGAACCCACTTGGATTTAGTAAGTGGGTCATTTTTCCTATTGGCTGCTAAAAAAATCTATTTACTCAATTTTCACAATTGCAAACTTTTGAATTATAAGCAATACCATCTTGAGAGTTCTCTGTAGAGGCCACAGAGGTGCCCCGCTAAGGTCAACTTTCATAAGAGCCGGCTGTAAGCAGGATCCACAGCTGCAATGCCTGCATTCACCTGCCAGGTACTCTCTTCCAGTAGTGACCAGGAGGGCTAGTAGAGCTAGGTGACTCCTTTAATGGATACTTTATTATGTATCCACAGGAGGCCTGGCTCAGAACTCAGATCTATACTCAACCAGACACCTCTGACCTCAGTTCTTTACTGTTCTCTTTCCAATGTCTGATGGGCATCGTGATCTGGGGTTCTCCCTACTTATGCCAACTGCTACGATTCCTAATCCTTCATGGACATTTCTTCCAAGAAGCTCCTGGTTGACTAATTTTCTCACGGAAGAGCTGTATTGTCACGAAGTTTTAGTACAACATTGTAGGTAAATGTATACACAAGGAACACAGAATTTTCATTTTTTTTCTAGAATTAAGTTGTAAGTTTAAATTACAAACGAGACATGCAACTCTAGACTTAAAAAATGAATATTTTTGGTGAGCACATGCCTTTAATCCCAGAATACAGGAGGCAGAGGTTAGGTGAGTCTCTGAGTTTAAAGCCTTCCTAGTATGTAGAGAGAGTCTTGGACAGAGAAACTCTATCTCAGAAATAAAACGAAACAACCAAACAAAAACCAGCCAACCAACAAACAAAAAAGAAAAAAAATTGGATATTTGTATTTTCTGTTACATGCCATTCCCAAAAAGCAGGCAAGGATCACCACCCACATAATTCTCTGGCTGGTTTTCAGAACATAGTGATGAATAAGAGCACTTAGGGAAATAAGGAAATCAGTTCTAGATAGGAGTGTTAGATATTTATCCAGGGCTTTCTCTGTGCTGTGCCTTAAGTACTTGGTGCTTATTTTTTTCCTAGTTCTTGTAACATGTCTGCAAAGAAGGCATTGACTTTCATAGATAAAAAAAGCAAAAAACAGGACAAGTTAACAAAATTGCTCTAGGCTGCCCTGGGGCCAATGAACAGACATACAAAGCTTTGGATTCATGGGCTCATGGCATTCTTGTGTTTCCTGTGAAATCATGCTTAACTGAAGAGTGATTTTGGACTTAGAGCAGACTATAATTAGCCTGGGAAGTTTTAGGAATGTCCTATTTATGGTCTGGAGAGTCCACAGGCTAAAGCAGACCACAGCTCATGAGTTCCAAGCATTCAAAAGTTATTTATTTTATGTATATGGGTAAGTACTTGAGTGCATGTATATGCACCACGTAGTTGCATGAGTCTAAATATATCAAAAGAGGTTATCAGATCTTCTAAAATTTGGGTTTCATGCATTTGTGTGCAACTGAACCCACATTTTCTGCAAGAGCATTAGGCACTTTGAACTGCTGAGCCATCTCCCCAGCCCCAAATTTTAAGCATTTTTATAAGCATTGTAAAGTAGTTTTGAAAATGAAAGCTGGTATCTGTAAGATAAGTTTCTCTTACTAGGTCCCATGATCTAAGGTTAAAAACAAACTCAGAAAGAAGCCAGGCACAAAAAGTAGCAGACTGTATTGCTTTTGTTTAAGTGTTCAGAGTAGACAAGCTCATAGAGCAAAGGGAGACGACCAGTTCTTAGTGACGGGGCTGCTGAGAACTGAATGAAGAGAGTGCTAATAAGGGATTTATTACTAAGAGTAATAGAGGCTTTGACCACACTGTGTGCATTTCCTGGACACTTTAAAAGGGGGAAGTTTATGGTATAGGAATCATATATCAATAAAATGATAGCGGAGAATTACAAAACAGATATAGCTTAGGAGACTTTCTCAGTGAAGACACAAACACTGTTGGCTTAGATGAAACTTCTCTCATTATAAACTTTTCATGTTTGATTATTATTCATTAAATTCCAGTTTTATTTATGAATTATAAATTAATTCACTAGTGTCTCACCTTGTTTCTTAGAGGATGGATAACTTTCATATCCTAAAATCACTGCTTGTGCTCTGCCCTTACAGATGTTTTTAAAGGCTTCCTAGAAATCCATTTGGATGTGAGTGGATAAGCCAAGAGGTAATCAAGTTCTCAACTCTGGACTTGTTTCTGTAATTAACCGGTAGACTTTTGAGGTTGTCCCAGTGGCCATACAGACACAACGATCCAGACAACGCCACGTTCATAGTGGTGGTGTTCATTTGGGCCATTTCTGTCTACAGTTATTTGGCATGGACACAGATGAACATTTTGTCATTTTCAGGAAGCTCAGTGGTTGTTCTGGTGACTGTCAGAGTGCTCTGTCTGCTCTCTAGGGTGTTCTTGGTGGGAAATGAGCTCTGATTCTTTCTGTGTTCCCTTGTAGGTCTAGGCCACTTCTAGAGGCCAGCCTTCTGACAGGAAGGCCCCGTGCTCCCATCCCACTCCAGCTGAGGCAGCTAGTTGCTGTTGGGTTCTGGTTGGAGATGCTTCAGTCTTCCTAACTGTAGAATGAGGCTCATGACAGTGTGCAGATGTGCGTGTGTGGAAAGAGGTTGATGGAACCGTGAATCACTATTTCCAGTTCCAGGCTTAGGGAGGTCACAGGCAGTAAGGACAGGCCTTGGACTAACTCCAGGTTTTCCAATTCCTGGTGCAGGATTCTTTCCACTTTGGCTTTCCATAAGCAGCTATGTGATTAACCCCTGCTATACCTTTTCTTTCCAGTTCTGTGATTTATGAACTCAGAAACTTATCTGCTGTTTTAGTGTATCTCCAGTTTCCCTTGTAGCCTCCTGTCTAGCCAGGGGTGGGAAAAGGTAATTTTTCTGACAGCTTTCACAAAGATGTTCAAAATAAAATCTATTTTACTTCTCATGTACTTGACAAAATTAGATGTGTGTGCGTGCAAGTGTGTGTTTGGGTGTGTGTATGTTCAACTTGTGTGTGTGTATGCGTTTGTGTGCATGCGTGTGTGCAATGCTACAGAAGCTAGCACATACAGAGAACACCTATGCTGCTCGGAGAAAAGGTACTGAGCCACCTGGCTGTACAGAATAAGAGTCATGGTTTAGATTAAGAACAAGATCTAGCAAGTTATCTGCCTGGGCTCAGGTCAATCAGCGTACAATTAATACAAGCACCTGTGTGTTTCAGTGGGACTATGGGACTGTAGGCTGGAAGGTCCAGGCCAGAAACCTCATACAACATGAGTGTGTGTGTATGTGTGAGTGTGTATGTGTGAGTGTGTATGTGTGAGTGTGTATGTGTGTGTGTATGCGTGAGTGTGTATGTGTGAGTGTGTATGTGTGTGTGTGTTTATGTGAATGTGTGTGTGAGTGTGTATGTGTGAGTGTGTATGTGTGTGTTTATGTGAATGTGTGTGTGTGCACGCACATTTGTGCATAGTCTTTTTTTAATTTTTACTTTACTTTGTCTTTAGTTCTTTCTTTTAAAATAGAGAATGCGAAGTGGAATGGCTGGGAGGAAAGAGTTGATATTGCATATACTTCCTGGCTGTGGGGAGAAGATTTAATAAGAGCCTCGGCAAAGAGGGGAAATGAAAACAGGAGGAGGTAGTGTTGAAAGTTGGATTAAGAAGTTATAAAGGAAGAGTGATTCCACGTGATATTCTGGAGGGCTTAATTGGGGCCATTTGATTCATGTGATTAGCAGTAAAATTTATGATGGCAGTCACGTGGCATCCTAATTGGGATATCGCCAGAGTCCGCTTTATGACTGCATGGCTGTGGTTGGGAGGATTTCAGAAAGAGCTTCCGAGGAAAGCCTCTACTCTGAACACTGCGAGCAAAATTCTGTTCTGAGTTGAAGAAGTATTTTAAGTTTCCTTTTAAGAACTTTTACATAATCTGTGTTTATTTATGCTTGTATTCATCCATATGTGTGCTACAGTGTGTGTGTGTGTGTGTGTGTGTGTGTGTGTGGGTGTGTGTGTGTGTCTGTGTGTGTGTGGTGTGTGTGTGTGTGTCTGTGTGTGTGTGTGGGTGTGTGGGTGTGTGTGTGTGTGGTGTGTGTGTGTGGGTGTCTGTGTGTGTGTGTGGTGTGTGTGTGTGGGTGTATGTGTGTGTCTGTGTGTGTGTGGTGTGTGTGTGGTGTGTGTGTGGTGTGTGTGTGTGTGGGTGTATGAGTGTGTGTGTGAGTGTGTGTGTGTGTGTGTGTGTGTGTGTGTGTGTGTGTGTGAAGGCCAGAGGACAGGCGATGTTTTCTCTTCCCATTAAGTGGGCCCAGGGATTAAACTTAGCTCACGGAGGCATCTCACTATTTAAAATATAGTTTTTTAAATGAAATAGTATTCTAAATTATTCTTTAAAAATTGTACACACTTATACAGTGTATTCTGATCATATCTATCTACTGTTCTGTCACATTAACTTTTCCTAATGCCCTCTATATAAAACCAGTGTGCTAACTTTGTGTTCTCTCTCTGTTATTAATAACCCATGAGTTCATTTAGAGCTTCTTCTACGTGCATGTGGGTAGGGCCATCCAATGGGATATGAGTAACTTACCAGTTACTATAGACTCCGTTTCTCAGCAATCACATAGTTTTTATAGCATAGAGAAATAGCATAAGATGAATTTTTTCATGCTGAAATTTTGTTCCATATCGTAAGAAAATGTGTAAAAGTCTTCCCTGCTTTACCAATTTATCACATTTAAGAATTTAAATGGCTTTAGACTGATAAGTTTTACTTGGTTTATTTACTGTTTTGTGAGATGCTAAGAATTGAACCCAGAACCTTGTTTATGCTAGGTGAGGATTCTACTGAGCTATATCCCAGATCATAATGTATCTTAATTTTATATAAAATTACTTTATATAATATACAATATAATAAATATAAAAATATTTAAAAATCTAGTATATATGTATATGTACATAATATATAATATATAATAAATGGCATCTTTGTTCCTATGAGGAATTGGCCTGCAATCTCTTGCTTCATTTACTTTCATGGCTTAGCATTTGAATACTGTATCTTTTTTGTATCTCTAATTCTTTTTGTAATTTTCTATATGGTCTAAAGAGAGCATAGAACTAGATTTGTGTTTTCCCCCTTAATCTGAGCATCTTCATTGGCAAATTTAATACTTTCAAATTAATTGTGATTTCTGATACATTTGAATGTATTGCTGCCATCTTCTCTCTTCAAATGAGCGTCTCTCCTTCCTTCCGCTCCCTTTCCTTTCTCCATCCTGACCCACTATTTCTGCCCCCCCCCCCAGGTTCTTCAGAGGTTGTGAGACATGTGAAAATATTTTGCATACTGCTTCTTTGTGAGGGTTGAAGAGCTGGGAGCTATTTATAATTTTGGATCCAAGACTTTCCTTAAGCATTTTCTATGCTGGTCATGGGGTTCTGCAGTGTTCCCATCAGAAGACTTCTTGTTGTGGGATATTTTGATGGTACTCTGACACTCCCAAGACTGCCGATAAAGTTTACTTTGAATTAAAGGGCAGAGCTAGCTACTAGCCGGCTAGAATTAACCATAGAGGTTTTGGAGGACCCAGAGCATATAGACAGACACAGGAAGGAGGTAGGGAGGGGCTAGAAAGATTCTCACCCCTTTTGGATAAAGAAATCATAGAGAGAGGAAGTTTCTGCTTCTTTTCTGATCATTCAGGTTCTTACCCCAATATCTGATTCCGAAGTTTTTATTTATTTTTTGATAAAGAATAATTAGCTAAATGCTTCAACTTCTGTCGTCACAATCTTACAGAATTTGCTTATAGAGATTTGTAGAAACTCTAGATCACACAACATGATTACTCTATAACCTCAGGGCAGTGGTTCTGCCTGACCCATCACCAAAGTTATTACATACTTATAAGACAAACATTTCTAATTTCCATTTTTTTTATTGCTTCAGACAAATTAAGAGGTAGAAAATTATTATCTATAATTCTAGTGGATATACTTTACATCTGAACAGATATATTTAGATGTAAATGTAGCCTAAACAAAGAGGTTCCAGATATTTTTCACAGCTTTCTGTATTAGACTTACTATTAGCATTCAGGCATTTACATTAGCCAAGATGTGACACTGTAGCTACCACAGCTACAAACTAGCACACTCTCCCTATGCACATGTGCTATATCCCCTTATGAAAGGCAAGCCCTTCTCCCTCTCTTTCCTTCTGCTCTTGCTCAGAGACCATCTCTGCACTCTGCACCTCCTCAGTAAACTCCCATGTGAGCTCAATCGCATCTTGTGATTTTATGGTGCCCCCTGGCTCCAACCTGCCAAGGTTGTTCTGCCACTAATTTGAACTGGTGTTGAGACTCTGGTAGGCCCTCCTGGTGGCTTCTCTTGTCCACTGGCAGTCTGAGGCACACCGGGACCCTATACCCAACTAACCTATGGCTTCATCTAACACCGGCAATGACTGGTAGGTCCCTCTTCTCTCAGTTGGGTGTAAACACTTCCCTGGATCCCTTGGGAGTGACTGGTGAGCGACCCCCAAACCTTTGATATTCTTGGAGGTGGAGGATCCCCCAGACAGTCTTTAAGGCTACAGTTGACCCCTTTCACTGACTCTAAAACCTCAGTCCTCTACATCTAGCACTTGACTTAAGGATTTATAGACTTTTCCATCTACCCTTTAGATAATCAATCCAAATTCCAGATCCCAATATTATACAGGACCTTTTCAACTTCTGCCAGTGATCGGGTAGATGGAAGGAGGTATCCTATGGAGAAACTTTCTCTTTTCTTCTTCTCATGAGCCTTACCAACTCCAGAGCACATTTCATTCTCCCTTCCAGCTCCTTCCATTTCCTCTTCCTCCTCCCAGCAACGGGCCATTCTGACTGACCCCTCAGACATCCACTTTCACCCCACTAGCAGCCTTCTGATCTCCTCATGTTTTTGTAATAAGCAGAAGGGAGGAATGTTGGTTTCTGCGGCTGCAGCAGCAGCCTGCGTCTGCTGCCAAGGAAGTTACATCATCACCTGTTGCCAGGTGCTTTTTGACTGTCAGCTATGTGGCATGTGCACCCTTTAAAAGTGCCCTCTGGGTTCAGCTCTCATCTCTCCTGCCTCTTGTTTCTGTTCCTCTTGTCTGCTTGCCTCTCCCAGCTCCAACATGGCCTTTCATCCACTCTCTCCCCTTCTTCCCCCTCTCCCAATAAGCACCCTGAACTAACTCTGTTGCGTGTAGGTGTAGTGTGCTTGCTTAGTGGCATACTTTGGCAGGCCTACCTAAAGGTACCCACCTTGCCTTTCGTTGGTAACATCAGTTGGCTCTCTTGGCATTTGGTCTGGCTACACTGGGTCCTACCCACTGTTACAATGTGGTTTCTTGACCCTGGGCGCCAGAGGTCCAGACCCACAGACCTGCCGACCCAGAATGTTTAGCCGCCCACTGCTGCTTTTCCTCCCCAAAATGACTCAGACACTTATTTTGGCTTCATGCTGTTTGGTCTATGGCTCAGGCACACTGCTAGCTAGCTCTTTCATCTCAACTCAACCCATTTTTGTTAATCTGTCTGCCACGTGGCCTGTGGCTCACCTGTGTTCCTTACATGGTTTTTCTTTGGGTGGCTGGCTCAGTCTGTTCTGACTCCACCCTTCCTTTCCTACTTATTCTGATTCCCCCGCCTACTTTTTCTATGGTGCCTGTCATGGGCCAAAACAGCTCCTTTATTTAAAGATTGATATTCACAGCGTAGAGAAAGACATTCCCACATCAACCCACCAGTGCCACCTGCAACAAATCTGCTTTCTTGTTCACTAATGGCTTTGCCTTTCATTCAATACCAGCAATTGAGTCTCTGGCAGTGCTACCTGCCCCTGACTATTCCCCTAGATGGGAGGCTTCATTTCTCAAGGATAGTTCTCTCCTTGCCTTCTGGCTTTTCTTCACATCTTGGTATCAGGTGACTATGTCTCTTAGGCTCAGAGCCCTTGGCCCTGTTCTTCTGTGATGACGATGTACTGAGTAGCTTGTGACCACTTAACCTGATCCTCCCTGGATTCCTGGGATGCCAGGACAGTCAGGCTTTGGATCTTTTTCTGCTGCTTCATCTATGGGAACTATGTCATATGCCCCTTCCCTCCCAGTGGGATGACTTTTGGGGACCCACTGAACGTTCCTTTCAAATCAAATCTGGCCCCAGTGTTCCTTGGATCAGGCAGTCAAGGAACTGAGAAGGAATTCTCCAGTTTCTTTTTCTTTGTTCTAAGACTGGCTTGTTTATGTCTGCTCCCCCTCTCCAAATGTCCAGTCTATGTTTGCTGCAACGTGGGCATCAGAGATGGAGAGGCCAGCTTCATCTTTCTCAGAACACACCAGTCCTCCTATTCTTTTTATTTATTTAACTCCTGTTTAATGTGTGTGTGTGTGTTGTGGGGGGGAGAGATTTGGATTTAACTCTATGTGTGTGATTGTAAGCTGGATTTAACGCTTTGTGCGTGTGTCTGCAACTTATACTCAACTCTGAGTATATGTGCATGTAACTGTTGTTTACGAGAACATGTTTTAAAAAACAACCACATGGCTCTCCTCCATCTGGGCTGGTGACCTCATCATGGTGTAGGTGGCCATATGGCTAGCATCTTTACTAAGGCTAAAGAGTACATATCATGTGACACTTCTTAGTCCTAATGAGCTCTCTGTTCATTGTATCTCCTTTTAGACTGAGAAAGCAATGTGGTTCAGATATTTTGGGTTGGTACGGACTTTTGTATGATAATAAAAATATAAGGTTAGATTTGTCACAATGCACTATATATGTGATTAAACTCTGATTTAGAATATACTCTATTTGATGATAAAAATTTAAAGTTATAAAGATCTATTCAGATTAACAAAGGCTGATTTAGAGATTTACACCTAAGTACTTATGATTTTGCCAAGCAGTCAACACCAAACTTCTAGAGAATTTAGATAAGTGGCATATGTTTGGTAGATAAGGTATTTGATAAATAGATATATATTCTGTAATGGAGTTTCTGGTCTCTGAGAAGATACTCTTCCCAGGGTTGGGCATTTGGGTTGGTTGGGACACCTATGTTTGTCAAGAGCAATGCTTGACTCTGTGCTCCCTTACAGTCCCTGCTCATAGACCCCTTTCTCCTGTTTCCATTTAGCCCTGGGGATCTTACCTGTGTCACTGTTCCTTGCCTTCTCAGGAGACAGCCTTAGTCTGGCATAAACTTCTTACATTTTCACTCACACAATGGCTATTTTGGTTTCTTTACTAAGCCCATTATCTATGATTAAAACATTTTATTTTGATACTAGAAGCACTTAACTTCAAATCATTATTTTTAAGAATATACCTGACAGTAATGGATTATAAAGCCCTCATCTTTAAAAAGCTGCAAACATATTGTAAACTACTAAAGAAAACAAGAATAGTCATCTTATAAATAACAAAGTTCTTTAATTATAGTTATGCTAAGTACTACTGCAATTAATTACAGCGATAAGACTTACTTAGTTCACTGTGTATGTTTTCAAAGTTAAGCTTAAACCAAGTAACTGGAAACAGACTTTGTCTATCCAGACATACCTAATAGACAGTCCTCAAATGATTCAGAGGTCTGCAGAATATGGCATTTAAAATGTTTAATAATTAAAAAAAAACCTTCATGGTAGAGAGACTAGCAGCACCCCCATATCCTCCAAAGAAGATGGTTGGGCACAGAAGAACCTTCACCTTGAGTTTACTTCAAATGTGGCAATGCCAGCCACTGAGCAAACAAGCAAGCAAACAAACAACACCCCCCCTCCCACCTCAGCGGCTAGACTCTGTTCAGACTGTGGAAACCAGGAAACTCTGTTTCCAACAACCATGGGGGTCCTGGGGTAGCTATTTATGCAGCCAGTAAGCCTCTGTAATTCTAGTAAATTCAGAGGCTTCTTGGTATGCACTTCTGCTTACTCAGGTAAAGTTTATTCTTCTCAGAACTCTGGTGTTTGATGACAAGGCTAGTGATAACTTTGTTAGTTTAACAGCAGCAAGTAAGGCTTCAGCTGCCTTCTCAGTTCTGTCTGTGTGTAAAACTCAGGTCACAGGCCTTTCTCTCCCAGACATGCTACTAGGTCTAGACACAATTTAACTCATCACCAGACTCAAAAAAAAGAGATAAACTCACAGACTTCAATGTAACTTCTACTATTCTTTTACTTAAAGAAACTTGCTTCACAATGATTCTCAGTAATTAACCACCCATGTCTCCTGGTGAGTTAGATAGGAAGTAGGTGTTTTAAGGTATAAAGTTTATGTGAAGATATAAAAGCTTAAGCTGAGGATCTGAGAAAACATTTTAGGGTCTAAGAAGGAGTTTTAAGTTGTGGAAATGCAAGCAATTTAAGGTGTATAAAAATGAAATCTTTCATATTTCTTTTTTTCATGCTGCGCTACTGTTATATTAAGATTCAAAAAGTCTTAATGTTAGTATTAATCAATAAAATTATTATAAGCTACTAATCTAGTGCTGACAGGGCACCATTACTATATCATGATCACAAGTCAAAGATTTTAATTTTCTTTGGTTGTTTTCTAAGTGTAGACTTAAAAGTGTCTCTCATTTGCTAGAAACGTCTGTTAAATCTAGATACATGGATAGAAGAAAGAGTGTTAATGCTTTGAACCAGAATCATTTTTTTGGTCCCCTATGACTCAAAGGTGTGAGTTTACTGCCCTTTCTACAGTGGATTTCAGTAAAGATTATAAACAAGGAGAACGCTAATGTGTCTAAAACTTATTTCTTTTTATAAACTCAAAAGTCTTGAAAGCTCCTGGGAGTTGACTTGAATCTACCTCTAACAGGTCATCAGATACACTCCAGATAAGTACTGCCAACCAACAGTCCACATTTCCTCACCTACTGACTGTTCCTGAGGATGGGATCTTCCCCACATCCCCCTTGTCTTATGACTCTTCCCCATTATTTACCAGGAAAAAATACCCCCTATAAATCTTAAGTTTTTATTCTGTTCTTCCAGGTCCTCTCAAAATCTGCATCCTAGACAGCTTCAGAGTGGCTAGCCCAAAGTGGTCCAACCTCATAGACTGCTTTCAACCAGACCTGCATTTTCTCAGCACTAGACAGTTCCACAGAATCTGGAGAGCAGTAAAATAGCTGGCTATCTCAGGACTTGATCAGCATCCCAGCTTTCTCAGGTCTCCCAAAAATATGGATACCCCTAGAAAGGAGGCAGTCTAGAGAACACTGAGTCCCCACTCATTCCCACCTCACCCAGATACTCTTTCGTATTTCCTCACCTTTTTATAATAAAATGGAGGAATGTTAGCATTTAGGAATTTATACCAGCCTGCTCTCAGGGATTCAGTAGGACACATTATCCATCAGCTACCAAGATGTGGCAGTGTAGCTATTACAGCCACTAAGTAGAACATTTTCCCTATGTACACGTGCTATATCCCCTTATAAAAGGCAAGCCCTTCTAGCCCCTCCCTCTATTTCCTTCTTTTCTTGCTCAGGGACCATCTTTTCATGTTCCCCCAATCAGCCTCCCACGTGAGCTCTGTTGCATCTTGAGACTTTGTGGTGCCCCATGGTCCCAACCTACCAAGGTCACCTTCTGCTGCTAAACTATTAAACTGACAGTACTGTAATGATTCCTCCAAGTCAGATGATCATCTTGAATTCATAAGTAGGAAGACACATTTGTGTAACCATAGATATAGTCATTAATACTTTCCCACATTATAAGTTCATTATATTATGCCCATGATGAAAGGTATAAAGTTTCTTGAGAGGGAAATAGTCAAGAGAGGAGAGATATGCTATGTTCTAGTGCATCGGAATATTCCAAACACTTGTCCTTAGAATGTTTCTTATGGCCCTGCTTCACTTTATTCAACAAGGTGGACACATTTGGGGGACTGTGAAATACACTTCTCCTTTTATCCTCTGATTGTATCATTATGTTAGAATAAGACACTTTAGTTTTGCCTTAAACATGGGTTCTAGAAGACTTTAATTGATAAAAAAGAGAAGACAAATTTTTTAGAGTATATACTACACATGTGAGCTGGGCTAAAAACATTGACGTTGGAAGTAGTTTAGTCAAAGTAAGTGAAGAACCGCACAATGTGCTGAGGATTCACACGGGTTCTATAAAGGCCTTTGCAAAGAGGCATGCAAGGATGGTCACTTGAACTCAGAAAAATACACAGAAAATTGGAGTGATGTGAAACGGGGAAAACTGGAGGCTGGAGGACTAGTTAGGATTTTAATGTGAGGATAAGGTAAGAAGAAGCAGCAGTAATTATTGGTAGCTGAAAATCTGAGGACCATTAGGAAGCAAAGGACTGACTAGAATTGATTAAAAAGAACGTGAACCAAAGTGAGGATAATGTTAGTCCCTGGAGAGTCTAACATCTGATGAAAACACTGTTCTTCCTGGAACTGGCTGCGTGCCTCTTAACCGTTCTGCCATTGGTAATTATTCTTCCATGGCATATATAAAATTTTTCATTTCATGGATAATTTGAGCTCCACAATTTGTTAAGTGATTAACTATATAGTTATGAGGTCTTTTCTACTTGGGTTTTGTCAATTAGCTGTTAATTTTATAGTAAAGTAAATTAAGAAATTAAAACTATTTTTTAAAAATTAAATCTCTTGTCAAAGAAACCGTCCTTTACAGCACCTTTAATGAACAAAAGCTAAACCTTATGGTTGCAGAGAAACCAAATTTTCTACAGGTTATTGAGCCTAAGTAACCACAGCACAGTCATAAAGCTGTGCCTTTTGTGTAGATCTCTCTGTTCATGAGAAGGCAGAAGTAGCATGAACAGTAGCACCATCATTCTGGATCTGAAATGGAAAAATATGATTAGTTCACTTAATTTAAGACAAATCCTCAGCTAGGTTTTAAAATGTTCTTGATAAACTGGCAGGTAATGGGATCTTGAATCTGTTTTCAAGATGGTTTTCCTAGAGAAGACACTAATAAACATTCTAAGGTATAACTTGGGTGCACTGGTATCTAGAAGGAACTATAAACCAGAGTTAAAAGTATGTCTATACTGCCTCTAAGTTGAGAAAACTTAAAGGGTTCTCAAGATAAAACAAACAATCCCCCACAAGTATTCAGAATTGTACAAATGGGACTGATAAGGTAAAAGATGATTTATTGTACATAATACTCTGTTTTTTTGGTTACTTTAGTGTGGGAGATTATGTTGTTACATTGTAAATAATTATCCCACTCACTGGTTTAATAAAAAGCGCTGATTGGCCAAAGGCAGACAGGAAGCGTGGGCAGGGCTAACAGACTAGAAGACTCTAGGAACAAGCGGAACAGAGCAGAACACCAGAGAGAAGCTGGAAGAAGCAGAGGACAACTATGCTGCTCTGAGAAAAGGTACCGAGCCCCATGGCTGAACAGGAAAGAATCATGGGTTAGATTAAGGGTAAAGAGTTAGCAAGTTATATGCCTGGGCCTTAGGCCGATCAGCCTAAAACTATTGTAAGCATCTGTGTGTCTCCGCGGGTCTGTAGGTCTGCAGGTCTCTGGGTCCCAACCTTGAGGCTAGGCCTGAAAGTCCGGGCCAGAAACCTCCTGCTACACTTTAGCTGACGTCTGTCTAGTGACTCAGGTGATAGCCTCATGGTGACTCAATCTTCCTTTGGCAGTACATGTTGACCCATGTAACCCCCCTTTCAATAGTGAATTTTCTATATGTGGTACCTCAATGGCTTTCAGTGTTGGAAGAATGATCCTGATGCCCGTAAGAGCTAGTGTTTCTTTTGAGTCTCCATCACTGTTCTTACAGAGACCAAGCCTCATAAGGCTGATGTATGTGTCAGGAGCTTTTGACTATGCATAGTTGTAGAGAGTCAGATGTTTGTCATCAGTAATACTAGGTTTCAGTTTCATCATAGGAAGGTGTCAGCTAGGAACGGTGTTTAGAAATCAACCAAAGGCTTCCAGAAATCTGACCGGTGTCATGGGTAGAAGGTCAAACAGGATCGCGCAAGCTTCAGAAGTTAGGGGAACATCACATTTGAAAGGATGAAGGGTCTTTTTAAAAAGCCACATCAGTCAGTGTGATATTTAATCTTGAGTACCAACTTTGTGGGTTTTAGAATCAACGTGATAACAAACGTTTATGTGTATATATGGGAAAATTTCCAGATTAATTAAGCTGGGAAAGTTATCTGAGGAGAAAACTACTATTTTAAAAGTGGGTAGTATATTCTTCCATGGACTGGTTCTGGACTGAATAAAAAAAGGAGAAAGTTAGTATCAGCTCTCATCTCAGCTTTCGAACTATGGGTACAATAAGACCTCATGTTTCTGATGCCGTGACTTCCCTGTTACAATAGACTTTATCCTCAAGTTGTGAGCTGTAACAAACTTTCCCCCCCTTAAGTTGCTTTTTTAAAATAATGATTTGGTCACAGCAACGAGCTAAGTAACTAATGCTCTAAGGAAGGGAAGTGGGAAGTATAACGAACATGCAGGGAAAAGCAGAACGAGGCAGAGAGGCTTCCACTTATTTGGTTTTAAGGTCCTAAGTTAATGGGTATTGTTGACATGATGAGTGTGGTCTTGCAATGGATGCCAATGTCTCGGACTCATGTTCCACTGGTCCATGTACTGATGTTGACAATGTGTGTAGACAGTATCAGCCACAGCTTTTCCTCCCCAATGACTGTAGCTTGAGATTGCTCCCCTTTAGAGACCCCCAACTAAGATTATCTTAACTGTCCTCACTCAGCACTATATAAGAAAGACTCTGAGTTTTCAGGCTGCTGGTGAATCTCCATCAGAGTGCATGGCCCACCAGCTTTCCTGTACATATCTTAGTCATTTCTTCATTTCCCATTGCCAGAGTCACCTCAGTCACATTTACAAAGCAGGCTATAACACAAATTCTCAGCTGGCATCTAAACTTTGCTAGTGTCGTCTCCTTAAGGGGCCTGCATTTGGAAGATGTCAAAGAGCAGCTTTACAAAGTACCAGTATTTGCTTTGTGTTTAAAGATTTGTTTATTATTTATTATCCCATATCTCCATAATAGAAGGTGATTATATTAAACCGATCCTCACACTCCAGACAGGCTGCCTGGATTCCCGGGGATGCAAACGAGTATATAGAGCAATAAGACAGAAACAGGGCTTTACTACTATCTCATTAAAGATGCCCAGTGATTTTGCTAAGTTCGTTGGTGTTTGTTTAACTCTTGGCTGACTCCTCTGTGGGAACCAATGCCTTCCACACCACACTTCTCATCCTTCTCATCCCCCTTCTGCGTCCCCTCTTACCCTGAATTTCTTAAAGTTTGCTCCTTTATAATCTGGTACCCTGCAGTTATATTTCTTATAATCTCTTCCCTGGGCTCCCAATGGGCTGATTTTTATGAACACAGCTCTCTCTCCTCTGTAGATCATCCTCATCTTTATTTCCATAGATCCCATGTTTTAGCCATGCTTTAATTCTCTGCCTACTAGTGCTCTACTCATAGTTGCCTCCTTAGATGCCTTCATTTTTATGAAAACACTTAGGAACTATGATGCTCAGGCTTGGGTGTATCTTCCTTTAAAAGCTCATCAATTGGCTCCAAGAACTATATTTGTAACGTTTGAATAATAGGTAATCTGTCATTTACTCCCTACTGTGTGTTCTTTGTTGGCCCAATCAAATTGTCTTTGAGTAGGTCTCCCCCCCCCCCCCCCCGTATTTCCTTCTGCATTCTGCAAGCCTCTTGTCCTTATGTAACTGCTTCCTGTCCTCCTCTTCCTAGGTGATTCACTGTGGCATGTCCATCTCACTGTGAGACCATGTGCTTATTGCCAGCATATAAAAGAAAACACAAGTCCTGGGTTTCCACAGAAAAAGAATCTCTGAGAAGACACAGAGCATGCTATAAAAGTAGTCATTACCAAAGTGAGTTTCTCGTCTTTTATGTTAAGCGGCATTATTGCTCCATCGAAGTTGGGATTGAATCTAAAGACCTGGGTCAGTAAAGTTGGGGTAATTTTTTAGGTAAATACTTGATCTCTATTGTCTTTATGATGAATAAAGCAGAGAGGTGGAGAATAGAAATGTGTTTATGCATCAGGAAGCTGGATTTGAATTAGAGAATGTAATTTTAACTGAAGAACTTAAACCAAGCACTAACTAGTTATTTCTCCTATTGCTGTTACCAGGGTATACCCTGGCAAGACTGTGATGCCTGTGGGTTGGTAAAGGGCACAGAAATAAACCACCCCAGAGATGTTTTCAGGTTTCTTTATTGCATGTGAACAGCCACGACTATCAACTATGATTGATTAGCATGTTACCTTGGGTTAGACAGTGAGCATCAAACCACTAAAGGAGGTATGGAGAATGCAGACTCTGCAGGCCAGCTACCCACTGTCAAAACGGCTTCAGAATTCAGTGTTCCGACTTCAGGAGAGTGTTGTGCCAAGCTTATTTAAAAGCACAGGGTGCCAAGTGGGCTGGCCACCAGGTCATGACTGTATTTTCCCCTGCATTCTTAGTCCCTTAATTTGTAATAAGGCATCTCTTGACCAGTGTATCACTGTTCTTTGATTTATTTCCTATGTAGCTGTAATTTCTCATTTGGTATATTCTGCATTTTACTTGTGTGTTATTTCCTTTTCCTGGCCAGCAGAGTGGCCTGGGGGGCAGGGCTTCTACCTCTTGTTTCATTGCTTTCTCCTCAGTTCTGGAATCATAACTAAGGGTTTCTGTTGCTGTGATAAAATGCCGTGATCAAAAAGCAACTTGGGTAGGAATGGGTCTATGTCATCTTCCACCTCTCAGGCCCTGTCCCTCAATGAGGGGCATCAGAACAGAGACAATGGAGGCGTGCTGCTTACTTGCTCCTTGGGACTTGCTCTGCCAGCTTGCTTACACTATCCAGTACCACATGCCCTGGGACGGCACTGCCACAAACAAGCTGGACTCTTCTCCATCGATCATTAATCAAGGAAATACCCTGCAGCCTTGCCTACAGGCCAGTCTCAGGGAGGCATTTTCTCTATTAAGATTTTCTTTCCCAGATATGTCTAGGATTATGCCAAATTGACAAAAACCAACCAACACACTAACACAAGGCACATGCTCAATGTTTATGTAAGTATTTGGAAGTTGTTTTCAAAAACAATATTTGCTTTCTCTAATAGAAAACATTTTATGTATTTGGTGAAATCTGACCATTCTGCCCTAAGCATGATAAATTTACTTCTTTTCTAAATTCTATTTATCCATGTAGAGCTTTCTACTTTCTTCTGGTCTCTCCACCCATACCGTTTGGGGTCCTGATTTGTTTACGTTATTGGAAAGACATTTCAGAAATCTCAGGACGCGGTATCATTCTCCTCTTAGCTTCTGGACACTCTTGCCATTTGTAGCTGGGACGGTCACATCTCCAGCCTGGCGTGCCTCCTGCTGGCCCTGTCTCATCCTCTGTAATGCCATGACCTTCTGTTACTATTGTTATACTCCTTAGATCATAAACTAACTACTGCAGGGTGTCACAGCATGGAAAACAAATGAATCAGATCCCACAGAAACCTTTAAGAATATCATGCTTGCATGCAAGCTAGAATACATACGAATACAATTTTGACATTGTGGAAAGCCATAACATTTAAAAATATATTTCTTGTGTTGTCCTATTATATCTCACATCGTGCTGGTATTGTTTTAACTCTGGCACAATGGATGCAACTTAATCTGCTGATATTTCAGCAATTCTGAAGTTACGGCCTACTTTTCTTGCAGTGGTTCAGGTTGCAGCCTGGTGAGAATTCTGGTCCCACAGGCACCAACCCGGTTTCTGTCACTAAAGATAACTTTAACTAAATCTCTATCATTATAATTATGAATAAGACTTGAGATTCAAAGTCTGGGGTGAAAACCTGTGAGCTCAGAGAGAGTGAGTAGCAACTAGCTAACCCTCTCTCCTGGCTGGCATACACAGAAACCTGTGCCACTCCAAACTCCACCCCACTACCTCCTGTCTATCTCTCCTGGATGCTCTCTGATGCTCTATAGTTACTCTCTGTCAACAAGTTGTTGATACAGCCTCCTGACCCAAGGTTAATTTTATTTGACTGAACCAAATGCAAACTCGGGATTCACAGTGTGACTGAATATCCCCACAACAAGATATTTTATGAGCTCAATCAATGTATCAAGTAATGGAACAACTAAGTCTCACATAAATTTATATTATTAGAAGTGAAGGATTTATGATTTGACTGTGACATAGCTAATTAGAGGAGGCTCTGGCTTGAGGAGAAACTACGGTCCATGGTTCCCTGGTCAGATATGTATTTTTCTTACATCTTTGTATCATTGCCAGACAATGATGATAATAAAAGTAGCTTGTGCAGACATAATTTGGTATAAGCATGCATTAAATGTCTATAAGACCAAGATCAGTAAAATTAAGCATCTGATATGAAAGTGTTTAATGTACCCTATATGCTTCCTTTGCTTAGATTTAGAGGAATAAAAGATTCTCCTGGCCAAATACTTCTAACTGAATGTGAGAGTCTTTGTGGACACAAGGGCAGGACCCTGAAGCCTTCATTAACCAGCAGCTGCTGCCAGGCCATTACTTGAGATACACGAAACATTTTGTTGGCCTCATCTTGACCCTTCCTGGCTACAACCATCCATAACCCGTCTTATCCTGTTTATCCATGTTCAGATAACAGACATCCTTGGGAACTGAGAACCGGAGCCTTCAGAGGCTCGTGTGAGTTGCGGTCATCGTGGTAGACATCACAAGAATCGTGGCTGCCTGACTTGCATGCTCAGCCTTTAGTATTTAGGAATTGGGGTTTTCATTCTTCACAAGGCTAAGCAGACATGCTATTGTTTCCCTTTTTTTAAAATTCTAGAGAGTTTGGTAGTTGGTATATAAAAACTGAAGGTCTGGTAGCATGGGGACTTTTTTTTTTAAGTTGAGCTTAAGGTTTAGGAGTAGATTTCTCCATGTTGTGGTTTAAATGTATGATGGCTGCTCACGTGGAATACTTGGTCTCCATAGGAGGTGTTATTTTGACAGGGTATGGAAATTTAAAGTTTTTGGGCATCATTTTAATTTAAAAAGTCGAGAATTTTTTCCAATGGATTTTGAATATATTTACCCCACTCCCCTGACTCTCCAGTTACCACTTTCTCTACCCTCTTTTCTCATCCAACTTCAAGATTACGTTTTTTCTTCTTTCCCCATTGAGTCCAGCTTGTGCTGCCAAGTTAATCTTAGGTATTGGTTCTCTTCTGGTGTGTGGTCATCTTACCAGGGAACACATTATGGAAAAAAAAAATTGATCTCCCCTATCTCAGCAGCTATGAATGCCATTATCTTTATAATGGTAGGATTTTTGTTTGGAAAACACTGTTTCCTTGATGCTTTCTATGCCTTTGGGCATGGAAACTTTAGGAAGTGGAGCCTTGCTGGAGGAAATGGGTCGTTGGGTAGTGGTGGTGGTGGTGATGTGGGTGGCAATGGGTGGTGTGGGTGGGTTTATACTCTGGTGCCTCTTCTTATTCTCTCTGTCTCTACTTTCTGATTTTTAGAGATGTGAGCACATATTTTCAGGCCACCTCCACAGCTGCAAGCCATTCCCACCAAGGGCTTCCACACCATGATGGAGAGCATCTCTGCAAACCAGAATCTTAGATAAAACCTCCTTTGGGAAGTTGCTTCTTATCAGATATTTGGTCACAACAGTAGGCATAATAACCCATGTGTGTGTACATTAAAGCTGACTAATTCTCAGATCTTGGTAAGTTATAGCACTTTTCTGAATGCGCTTAATTTTGGCAGGCATTTTCATGAGAATCTTAAGCAGAGAAAACCAATGGAAGACAAAATATACTCAGGTATGAGTTCATACATAAAGAGATGCTGGGAGCTGAATGCTTATTATTAAACAGCAGAATTTAAAAATATAAATTACCATAGAAACTTGGAAATTATAGGTGAACAAAGCTTCTGGGGGTCTACTTGCAAGCCAGAGGCTTTTTTATTTTGTTTCATGGCTGTCACATACCATGTGACGTGTGAAGAATGACTTTCATACAGTGACAGGTACTTCTGAACTAGTAGGGAGGTTAGTCATGTTGTTGTAAGAGAAGCAATGTCTTCCTCCTTTTATTTAGTTATTAGGAACTAGTCTATGACTTTTACCTTCAGAGATGTCTTGTTGATTTCTATGAGTTGTAACGCCTGAGCTTCTCATGCTCTGAGAGACT
The DNA here is from genome assembly GCA_033318265.1 of Phyllotis vaccarum. NCBI lineage: Eukaryota > Metazoa > Chordata > Mammalia > Rodentia > Cricetidae > Phyllotis > Phyllotis vaccarum. Next base: position 59,352,309 of record JARWLC010000019.1, on the reverse strand, counting down.
TCAGCTGTGGTAGAGAGAAAACCAGCCAAGGCTGTATGTGGCTGTAGTAGATTTGAGGAACAGAAATGCTGACTTTGAAGCACCACTGATGTGTGGATGTTTCTAGACTTGCCTTTGAGTTAGAATCCTGGGGCAAATGTCATCCTTTAGTCTTTACCTTGTGCCACACTCTTCCGGTAGCTTCTTTTCTAGAAGAAGAGAAATTGACCCAAAGGACCAATCCACAAGGGGAGTATTTAATGGTGGAGATGAGAAGAGAAAGTGCTTCACAGATGGGGCATCTCGACCCCCACCACGGAACTAGCACCATACTTATAACCAGGCCCATTTAAATCAAATGCTCACAGTCTCACTTTAATCATGGGACCATCTTTTCCTATTATGGTTTTCTAAGTGTTTGGTGAGATGATACCATTATTCAAATGTAAATTGTCTTTCAAGGCAAGCCCGGGAATATTGGTTTTTACTAATGCTTATGTATTTTAGGTATTTTAGGTTTTCATCCTTGGATGATCTTGATCTAGTGATAACCTGATAGTTCAACAGAAACAGGCTGTCTTCATCTCACCTGATCTTTTGTGGAAGATATCTGTCTATTTTTCCTACAGAACTAGAGTGCATAGTTGAGTTGGAGACCAGGACCATTATTACAGTACGTTGAGGACCGTTTTAGACTACATAGTTGAGTTGGAAGGCAGAGAAATGGACTACGCTTTGGATATTGTTGACTGAGGGAGAAGGAAGCAAGCAGGCAACCTTACCCTTATGGCAGTTGTTAAAAGAGTAAATGCTGTGGAATCAAGGTTGCAATAAATGTTACTTTTGAGAGACTGTTTGGAGGTTCTGTAGGGAAGTACAGGTATTCCTATGCTGTTGGCCAAAGACTGATCTTCCTCTAATAGGGGGAGGTCATCCTCTTTGACTGACCTTTGGGGGTGTACATGGAGCAGTCAGAAAGGAAGGGGACACTTACCTAGCCAGCTAGATCAGCTGAATCAACCCTGGTGATCCATGGGTGACAAATGTCACAGCCAGATTGCCCTCAAAACAAAACAAAAGACAATGTCCTCATGAAACCCACAACTATATACAATGAAGATGTTAATCGAAGTTTTCTTTTAAAAAGAAAAAAATGTTGGCCTATAACCTATTCTAAACATCTGTTCTGGATCTATGTCTCACCCACAGTTTGAAGCAGGGAGAGATTTAATGTGTTATTCTTACTCTGACGGTTCCCTTTATTCTCATCAACACACAGAGTATTGAATTGAAAGCAGGAACCTGGGGTTCTGTTTGTCTTTTCAGGCAAGTCTGGGAATGAATATTAGTTTTTTACTAATGCTTATGGTCTATACAAGTATTCTAGTTTTTCATTCTTGGATGATCTTGAACTATGATGACCTGATAGTTCAACAGAAACAACCTGTCTTCACCTCAAATGATCTTTTGTGGGAGATATTCATGTATTTTTTCTTACATAACTGGAGTACATAGTTGAGTTGGAGAGCAGGATCATTTTTATAGTACATAGCTGGATTGGAGGATTTGAACCTGGGGTTCTGCTTCTGCTGTATCTACCACATTCCCACAGGGCTGATGCAAGTTCCTCAGTAGCTTTACCACATAGATTCTTCCTAAGATTGAAAACGAGAATCTAAGCTGAGCATGCTCCGGATTTTGCCAAAGTATCTAGACTTGGACTTGCTGCCATAGAGCAGGTCTAGTTGCTGTGAACATGTTGCTTTTCCAAGGTTGACATAATTTATGAAATAGAAATAGATACTCTATAACAAATTGAAGTCATATTTTTGATATTCTACTCAAGATTAAGATATATTTTCCTTAGGGCAGGGTGGGTAAATTTCTCTAAGGTAAGTTGGTGTGTGCATGTTGGAGAGGTGAGGGGAGGTGGACTGACTTCTCTGTCTTTAAGAGGAAGGGATGTGAACTAGAGCCTTCCCTGTTGTTTATGGCTTTCCCTGCAGATACCTTGACGATGAATAATAGTTTCAATAAGAAGACAGGATGTGTTCTGACAGGAAGGCTGGGAGCCGTGACAGGCAGAAGAAAAAATGAAGCCAGGCAACATGGAGATGTGTCATTGCTGCTAGGCTTTGCCTTGATCTACATCCAGCCATCTACGCCTTTTCTTACTGGGCCCTCACTCAAGAAACAGTGTATCTTCTCTGACCTTGAAGTAATGGATGAACTTTCAAAGCACAACACATGGAAATGAGTCTTACTATCTTCTTACAATATATATCCACCAGCTCATTGTCCGTTCAGTTGTCTCTATGTGCTAGGCACTAAAGGTCATCGATCATGCGGTTCCTAGAAATTGTATAATACTGAGCATCAACAGTTTGATGTTTATCTTTAAAATTCATTATATGTTGCTGGAGAGACACCTTAGTGGTTAAGAGTACTTTCTGTTCCTCCAGAAGACGTAAGTTCAGACCTCAGCACTCATGTTGGGAAGCTCATGGCATCCTATAGCTTCAGCTCCAGGGGGTCCAATGCCCTATTCTGGCCTCTGTGGGCACCTGAATACATAAGGCAGACACAAATAAGTAGAATAATAATAATAAAAAGCACCCACTTAAGTTTTATACCTCAGGGTAAAGTCTTTTAACCAGAAATCCTTGAATGGATGGAAAAGGCAGTGAAAAGTATAATTAGTTAATAAGTTTTTAGTGCCCACCTTCTAGTGGTCTTATACAAGCACTATATTAGCTTTTGGAAACCTAAAGTATTTTGTGCATGTGTGTGGTGTGTGTTTGTGTGTATGTATGTGCATATGCCTGTACCTGAGAGAGAGAGAGAGAGAGAGAAGGAGGCTCGATAGACAGTGGTTGATGTCATTGTCTTTCTAGACTGCTTATTTTTTGAGACAGAATCTTCTTCTTACCACATCTGGAGATAACCAATTTGGGCAGGCTGGCTGGACAAATACACTGTAGGAATCCACCCATCTCTGCATCTTCCCACTGATCTAACATTACCGTGTATGCAGGCAGGTGTCTGTGCTTTCCGTTGGTGCCGGGGATGCAAATCAGCCCCATGAGCTCGTGGCTGGCTTTTAACCGTTGGAGCAATCCTCAACCCCCCCTCCCCCGAAGTATTGTTACAGGCCAGTTATGAACCAGATACAACATAATTGAGTTGAGATGCTCTGTTTGTTGCTCAGGTGGAAAAGTCAACAACTTCCTGTGAGCTTTCCTTTACCGTCTGTTTAACCAGGGGCAGCTGCAGCAGTGAGGATGGATTGTTTGCCTGCCGTTGTTCACGATGAAATGCTATAATAATAGCCTTTAAATTCATAGTCATTAATGGGGGGGATAAGATAGGAAAAGGAGACAGTGGGTCAAAGAACAAAATCATCGGTCAAGACAGAAAGTTACCAACTGAACCACAAAGTGTTTATTTGGTGTGATTGCAGCTATTTGAAGGGAATTATGAGGAAGTCACCCACCTGACGGTTACAGTGAAGGAAATATAGATGATGAGGGCCTGCCATGGAAAAGCATCACGATAAGACAGCGGGTGACCTGTGCTTGCCTGTTATTATCTAGGAGGGTTTTAGTTTGTTCTGTTTTTGTTTTTACTTTGGCCAGCTCAGTGTTAGTAATAAATATACCAAATCTACTGTGGTGTAACTGGTGCTCAGAACAGGTTTGTGGGGGCCTGATAACTGGTAGAAGTCTTGCTTAGTACACATACATGAAGCCTTGGGTTTCATCAAAAGGACTGAATAAACTGGGTGTGGTGGTGCACACTGGTAATCCCAGAACTAAGGAGACAAGGAGAGGAAGATCAGAAGGTCAAGTCCGTCTTCAGTACATAGAAAGTAGGAGGCCAACCTAGGGTAAGTGAGACTTTCTTAGGAGGGGGAGGGGGAGGGGGAGGAGACAGCCAGAGGAATGAGCAGCAGATAGACATCTTTTTGCTATAACATTACCACTGCACTCTTGAACAGCTTATGATCACCTTCATAAGTCACAAGGCACCATGTCTTGCTGAGGCAAATAACAGTTGATGGGATGTAGTAGAGACGTTATTTACCTGCCAATTAGTTAGTGATGTAGCTGCATGTAAGTTGGGCCTTACTTCAGTAAATAAGTATACTTATGCAAACAACCCCAATTAAACACAGTACTGTGGGACGGTCTTTCTGTATTCTGTGAATATGTGTTGCTCTTATTGGTTGATAAATAAAGCTGTTTTGGTCAATAGCTATGCAGAACAAGGCTAGGCAGTAGAGACAAAGATGAAGATGAGCAGAGTTGGGCCTGGTATTTCAAGTTGCCCAAGAAGCAATATGTGAAAGATCTGGTAAGCCACAGGCCGCATAGCCATTGATTAATAGAAATGGGTTAATTTAAATGTAAGAGCTGGCTAATAATGTGCCTGAACCATTGGCTCAGCATTTATAATTCATATTTAGCCCCTGAGTTGGTTATTTGGGACTGGGCTGTCAGGACAGGAAGTGTCTGTTTATAACTCAGTGGGTCACCCATAGAAAGGAGCCATGAAATGATGGAAACTTGTTAGGAAGAAGTATGTTACAAGGGAGGGGAGAAGAAGGGGTAATGGGAGAAGTAGAGTGACTAAAATTCATTATATACATGTATAAAACTGTCAGAGAGAGAGAGAGGGAGGGAGGGAGAAAGAGGAAGAGGAAGAGGAAGGGAGAGAGAGAAGCTTAGAGTTTGTTGTGCAAATGGGTGCTATATGGAATGAGTGAAGCCAGATATCCATGAAGTTAAGACATGAATGGGAAGGGATAAAGATATTATTTATGATGAAATTCCAGGAAACTGAGTGCAGGGGTGCTCAGGTTTCACCTGTCTGCCAGGGAAAGGAAGAATGAACTACTGGTTGTAGCTAGAGAGGGTGGGTTTATGACTTACATTACTCAGGAAGCTGTAGCATCAGCATAGAGATTTATCCCTTAATGTTTGATTTCTGTAATAATTTGGAGTTTTAATTAAGCACTAAAGTATAACTTCATTAGGAAACTTCTTGGCAGTAGGATTGTCTCTATTTTAAATGTTGCCCTGCATGTGTGTGTGTGTGTGTGTGTGTGTGTGTGTGTGTGTGTGTGTGTGTATGTATGTGTGTGTGTATGTATGTGTATGTGTGTGTATGTGTGTGTGTATGTGTGTGTGTATGTGTATGTGTGTGCTGTGTGTGTATGTGTGTATGTGTGTGTGTATGTGTGTGTATATGTGTGTGTATGTGTATATGTGTGTGTGTGTATTGTGTGTGTGTATGTGTGTGTGTATGTGTGTATGTGTGTGTGTATGTGTGTGTATATGTGTGTGTGTATTGTGTGTATGTGTGTATATGTGTGTGTGTGTGTGTGTGTGTGTGTGTAATGGAAATTTCCAACTTGCAGTATTTCATCATGCTGACTCTTATTGAAGGATCAGGTTTGCTAATCTGGTGGTTTATGTTTTCGTCTAGATTCATGACTCTTCTACCCTGAAAATGGCATCTTAACTGTGGTTCCTCAAAGACTGGGTCCATCGATGGTTGAGCTTCAGCAAGCTTGTGTGTGGACATCATTGGAAAAAAACTGATGTGACCTTTTTCTTTACTTCAATATTCCAATGTCTCAGAGTCAGGAAAAGAACATCTGCGTGTATGCTGGGCTTTGAAGGTCTTCCTAGATTTGTGTGATGGCAGCCTGGTTCTCAGTTTGGTGATATGAAGAGGTATGGAAGTGCTAAGTGATGAAGCTTAATTGAAGGTTATTAGGGCTCTGTGGATGTTGCTATCGGAAGGTTTAACACTGACCTATGCAGACTGCAGTATCTCTCAAGGGAGGGCTGTAAAAGATCAAGACTGGCTTCTTTTCACCCAGGTGTCTAATTTCATCATGTGACAGACATTTCTCTTACCTGATCTTTTACCTTAGTGCAATTTATTATGTGACTCAGCCAAGGAAAGCCCTTGCCAGGGCTGAGCATATGGAAACACCATAGTTTTAAATCTTCAAAATTCTGAGCTAAGTACAACTATTTTCTTTATATGTTACACAGTTGCAGTCATTTTTGTCCCAACAATGGAAAAATAGTCTACTGAAGTTTGGAATAAAGTATGAAATCCAAATTTTCATTAGTAGGCACTTAGGACACACTCTGCCCACTTACTTTAGGAAGTGCACACAGACAAGAGTCATGGACTCTTTCTTCTTTTCAAATATTTTCAATTATTCTTTAAAAATTGACATATGTGTGCTATGAATTTTAATCATACTCTCTCCAATATCCAATTAGTGCACATGGTTGTGAGGCCATCCATTGGGGCATACTGATGATGGAACAGCTGTGCTTGCCTGGACACCACACCACCTGTGGATGGTGGAGCTGTGGATGTAAAAAAAGCCAAGGAAGATCCAGGAAGATCAGATGAATTCATCAGGACGATGAAGTTACTTCCAGGAATTTGGGGACTGGAGAACCACTACCCAATAACTGTGGATGACAGAATATGTGAGCAGCCCATTTTGAACTGTGTAGAAACAGAAAAGCATAGCGTAGAAGTGAAAAAAGTAACTATCACCAGTGAGAAACAAATCTTTATAAGAAAACTAGGCTGATGAATGACCTTTAGCTGTGTGGAAAGAAAGCATTCCGATGGAGCATGAAATGAAAGTTTCTTCTGAGTGGTGTTGATTTACATGTTTTCAGTTCTCAGTATATAGTAGTAGACGTATGCTGTGTGGCTAGTGATTTTTTTTGGTCTCATTTATAAAGTAAAGTGTGTCAGATTTTTTTTGGTCTCATTTATAAAGTAAACCTGGATAAAAGCAGTTAGTTTGATAATTCCCATGGAAGCTATGACTAATGACAGATAATGCCTTACTAGGATGGGGGATGGGAAGGGCATTTGGGGGTTTGTCCCAGGTGATATTTTGATATCTTTGCAGGAATTTTTCTCCCAAGCCCAGCATGGCTGACACAGAACTTTAAGTATAGGAAGAAGATCTAGGAGGTAAGGAATGTATTTGTCTGATACTAAAGCATGGTGCTAGTTGACTAGGAAACATTTCTGATGGGCACAGGAAAAGATATCCTCAAAAGTAGTCATGTTCTAATCCCTGAGATATATTAACAAGTCAAAAGGGAATTTGAAATTTAAGGTTAATGGCCTTGGAATGATTGGAGTCCCATCTAATGCGTCTTTATGAGATGGTCAGAGGGGCATTGATGAAAACAGGAGACAGGAACTGGTAAGGTAAGACAAGCATCAGTTCTAGGGATGTCTTTATTGGAGACTAGGAATGCCAGAGGAGAGTTACGCTTTCTGGTTCTGTGTTTGTTATTGCTTCTCTTAAATGAACAGCTCTGCCTGGAAACGGTGTTCAAAGGTGCAGGTGACACTAAGAGGCACCACGTGGACACTGCGTGGTTGGGCAAACTGGGCTTAGCACGTCTTGCCATGCTTTGCTCCAGTTTTTTATATAAGTTATATATAAATCTTCCAGACCAACAGCCTGATGGTAGTCTCCCAAGTTCCCTATGATAAAATTTTTTTTTTCTAAAAAATCACTTTCTGTGGTCCATGAATTTATTACTTGAGTTCTGGGAACCGAAGACCACTGAATCAATGAAAGTTCTGTTGTGACTATGAGCATCTGGCATCCTAACTCCTAAAGTCTTTTAAATGTTGAATCAAATATACAAACTCATAAATAAATGTTAATAAATTACCTTTTTGCTCACAAATGCTTTTTGAAGACTTATTTTCATTTAAACATTTTTATTAGGTTTTGGGAGATAGCTGTACAGCACGGTGACAGTAAAGCTAATAAAAATGTACTTTAGGGAGAAAACCCTTAAGGGAGGGGGGATCATATAGAACATTGAGGCATGGAAGTAGAGCTGGAAGATACTGGGAATAAAACATTTCAAACAGGAATGGGATAGGCAGGATGGAGGAGAGGAAATGGTGAGGGGAGAGTTAGCCGAAACTAAGAATATGTAAGAGAAACAGTATGGAAACCCACCACATTGTAAACTGATTAAAAATATAGTAAAAAGAGAGTTTGGGCCAAGATAGTCTTCATGGGCGGATAATGTTACTCTTAGAAGCCAATCTCAGTGTTATACTTCTCTACACTTTATTACCCAAGGAGTCCTCAGAGGCCCCCCAAACCACACAGCCCATTACCATTTCTCCTGGTTTCCCATCAGAACCATATGGCAATACCCTGTTGCTAAAGATACCTTATCCTTTGGTGGCAGGTAGCAGTCATAGTGCCAGACAGTGATGTGCAGATTTCTGGAACAACAGCAAAAATCAATGATCTTTCCCATCTGGAAGACAAACACTGGTTTGCTAGGGAAGATGTGCCCAATGGTGTGATAATGGCATGATTCTATGAGGATGATAAATTGTTTCTTTATTGGATTTGAAGTTTAATGCTGAGTGCCAAAAGAGGGAATTGATGCTTGGTATTGCAGGTCTGGTCAAAGGCCCAAGGCTCAGAAGGTCATAGACTCTAGTGGGGAATCTGCTACTATTGTTTGACTAAGTAGACATGGTATATGTTCTATTTCTTATTTAGTTATTTATTTTTTTATCAACTTGACACAACTAGAGTCATCTGGGAAGAGAAAACCTTAACTGAGTAAAAGTCTACATCAGGTTGGCTTTAGGCAAGTCTGTGGGAATATCTTCTTTATATGTGTATATACATATATATTAAAATATAATTACACCATTATCTCCTTCCGGCTCTTTCCTCCAACCTCTTCAATGTACCCTCTTACTACTTTACAAATTCATGGTCTGTTCCCTGAACTATATCACTGTTTCTAGGTGGTAACCTAGATATACTCACAATGCGTAGATAATTTACATTTTTTCCTGCTGAGATATTTCAGAATACACTGAAGAAAATGATAAATAGGAATGATACAGCATATAATATTTATATGATAATATTTTTACTACTACCCATTATCTTTTAGATTAAAATCTTAAGGGCGTAGGCACATTATCTTCAATCACATCTCAAGAAGCTATTTACTTCCTTGTTATTAGAAATACCTCTGCTCAGGCAAGTACCTGGACAAAGAGTAACTACATTAATTCCCTGAGAGTTTACTCCCTTTATTTTCTATTGTTCGCTAATTTAGTAATAGTACATCTTAGGCAAAGAGAGAAACATCTGCTAACAATAAGAAGAGTTTGTGAGCTTGAAAACTGTATAATTTCCTATAAACATCTAATCAAATGTTTTTTTGGTGGTATATTTTTGAATCAACTTACTGAGTTCTATGTGATATCTTTTTGAAAACTTTGGCTACATTTTGGGGGAATCATGCAGCAGTTATTCATCAGAACTTGTAGAAATGAGAGAAAAAAACGACAGAAAATGTGTTGAGTCTATTCAGGGAGGCAACTGGTGGCCAGGTAATGAGATGTGCAGATGCTAATTGCTCTTCCTTTTCTCACACATGATGGCCACATTGCTGTCCCTCACCTATCTGAATGTGTCTTCAGAGAGCACATAATTGATGCTGAAGATAGGAGGTGTAGAGAGAGTGTGCTGTGAGAACAAAGCTATCAGGAACAGATGAGTAACAGATCACAGGAAGAGCCAGTGGCATGCCTGAGCAGAGAGTGAGAGGAACAGTAAGGTTAGGTAGATTCGTTACCTTTTCTGCTATGTTAATTACAATTTTCATGATGAAGCAACATGACAACTTTGACACAGAATGAGTTAATCCATCCATCCATCCATCCATCCATCCATCCATCCATCCATCTATCATCTATCTATCTATCTATCTATCTATCTATCTATCTATCTATCTATCATCTATCTATGTATCTATTTATCTATCATCTATCTATCTATCTATCTATCTATCTATCTATCTATCTATCTATCATCTATCCATCTATCATCTATCTACCCACCTACCTATCAGTCTATCAGTCTATCATCTGTCTTTCTCACACTTGCATGGAGAGCAAGAGAGATAGTGTATATAAGATGCAGCCCTAGAACTCACAGAATTTGATTATCTAGAAAAGTAAAAGGACACTGCAACAAATATCTGTTAGGGAAAAATATATTGGGATTGGAGAAAAGCCTAAAAAGAAAGTTTTCATGAGAGCCTACGGAGGATAATTTCGAGGTGTGAACTGCAGATGAATAGGGAAAGAAAATAAGGTGTAGAGAAATGCATTGTTGGATATGGAGACTAGCATTATGTGAGAAGAACCCATATTAGAATGGATTTATGACTTACTAAAGATTAATGACATTTATACATCGTGTGTGTGTGTATTCACACATACCTGTTGAGCTTGCATTCTAAGTAAGGGCAATGCCATACTTGGCAATGAAATTAGGCTTTTGCTTGTTTGAGAATTCCATGTTAGAGTACACTGTATTTGCAAAATTTGCATTCTTCCGTCTCCTTCCTACAACTCTTCCTGTGTTCCTTAACCCTTCTCCAACTCATGACTTCTTTTTTTTTTTTTTTTGTAATTATTGTACAGACACATACATATGCAACCTATTGATTCCATTTAGCAATGCCTCTACATGTATGTGCTTTGGGGGCTGACTGTTTAGGAGTGAAGTCTAATCCCCGAAGACAACAATTCTTTCTCCTCAACAGCCATTGACCGCCTCCAGCTTTTCATCTAGGAGTAGGGCCTTGAGAAATATTTCTTCATCTGTGTTTGCATGCTGACTAGAGTGGTATTTGAAGACTTATGCACTCATTTCCTTAAACATGAATATTGGGGGATTCATGGGTAAAAATGTAGACATAATCTTTGTTTTCACGGTGGCTAAGGGGGAAGGAACATATAAAAACACAAACAGCAATTGCAAAGAAGAACAAACATTGCTATTTCATTTGGGACATAGTGAAAAGAATGGAAAAATTATGAGAAAATGTGTGACAACCAGGGGCCACTTAGTTAGGAACTAACAGACTACATGGGAGGCCATTAGTTACTTTTATCATTGCTGCCACCAATTATCTGGCAGGAGGCTAGGGACATGGCTTAGTGGGCAAACACTGGTTGAATAAGCAGAGTCCCTAAACCCATGTAAAACTGGGCATACATATGTCTACAATCAGCACGTTGGAAGACTAAGAGAATTCTTGGAAGCTTGCAGGTCAACCAGCCTTGGTACACAGCACTGAACAACAGGGGATCCTGTCATCCTGCCTCATTATCCTCTGACATCCACAAAAGGACTGCAGCATGCACATGCCCATCGGCACACATAAGCACATCTACTATCTGTCTGTCTTCCTTATACACATAAACAAAAAAACGAAAGCAAAGACAAACAAAACATGGTAGTGCAACTTCAGGAAAGGATTTTTTCCCTTTTATTTTGCTCTTCCTCTTCTCTCTTCCTTCTCCTCCTCTCTCTCCTCCCTTTCTCCTTCTTTGTGGTCCACAGTTTGAGAAGTACGATCCCTCATAGTGGAAGGAGTGACTATGGGAACCCAGGACACTGGATTAGCTGTGTCAGCAGCTAGGAAGCGGAGAGATGACTGCTAAAGCTCAGCTGACTGTGGTGATGTATTTTATATTTAATACCACAGCTGGCTTTCTCCTTCTTCCCTTTTTCTTCATTCTCAAAACCCAGTCGGTGCAGTGCTACCTCATGTACTACAGACATGTCATATACATATATGTTAATCCTTTCTGCCCATCCCATATCAAAAGGGCATCTCACTAATCCTGGATGTTTCTTAATCCACTTAAGTTGACAGTGGAAATTAACCATCATAGAAGGAAATTAAATTTTATCCCAGCATGAAACAAGAAGTCTTTACAGTGTTTCCATGAAGGTGGTGATATTATCTGATTTTTGTTTTGAAGAACAAATGAGTGGTTAGGATGTGGAGCCTGTCACCACTCTAGAGGCGGTGGGACCTGAGAAAATAGAGCTGATAAATGAGGTAGACCAAAGTCTCATGCAATGGCCAACTTTATTCAGAGCACCAGATAACTTATACCCTGAGGGTTAGGAAGATCACATGAATAAACTTTTCAATCACAAGAGTAAGTCACACCTTGTGGACAAGCCAAACATGGTAAAAACATGTTTTCATAGAGGCAGGTAAACAAATAACAATAACCAGATGTAATGAATAATTTGAATTAAACACTCCTATCTGCTACACCTGGGGGCCACACAAAAGCACATTCCATGAGCAATCCTATGTTTTTGAAGAAACTGAGGTCACAAGACTCTTATCTTCTTGGGGTTTTCTCATAGGCACTCAGAATTCTCCTCACATGATGCCATTCAGGGACTGTGGAGACTGCAAATGTACTTAACCTCTTTAAAGTTTAATATTGGATGGTATATAAAATAACATTTCTTTAGTGCTTTCTAAGGTGGGAATGGTACTCTTTATATGCAACTAATTGAATAAGTGTCATAATCAATGCTGTAGGTGTTATCATGAATCTTATTGTTCTTATAGGTGAATAAAGAAAGCATGTGGAGAAGATCCAGTCTATACACAGAATTTGGTTTTGGATATGTTTATCTACCATCTATCTCTCTGGAAGCTTGAGGAACAGCTGTCTTGGCATGAATAGCAGTTTCACTATTTTTCTTTCCTAGGAATATGAGTCCTAACAAGCTGTCAAATTAAACTAACTCTAAGAAGATATCATAGCCACTATCATATTTTACTTATCATTCCATGTTTTTGGTAAGAAAGAGACTCAAAGAAGGTTGAGTTAGGCCTAAGATGTAGAAGATGGCTCTTTGGATTCTTCTTCCCAGATTAGATGTATGTGTTCTGGTCAACCAGATCTCTGTAAGGAGTTGTACCCCTGTCTTGCATAGTAAATGTTTTTAATCAATGACGTGTTTCTACTTTATTCTTTGGTTTGTGTGACATTTGTAAGGGATCATGGCTTATAGTCCATAAGCTGTAGTCTTATTTTAAAAACCAAGTATTGAATAAAGATATGGA